>JAOVYU010000040.1:5175955-5186262 GCA_025674565.1 Synodontis membranacea | reverse complement strand
ATATATATTACACTAAAGAATATACTGCGTGTGAAGCACAACACATATAGCCCTCTCAAGGTTCTTGCTAACTTAATGGTTTTCTGTAACAATAACATCATCAACACCTTAGCCACAACAGCCCTGAACGATATTGCACATTCGTGATGTCATTTTTCATATGGATGTGAAAGCTGCTCTAGACGATGAAGAAGAAATTCTGTTCTGGGCATGAAGTTCTCACTTGTCTGTGTCACCGGGTTCACTAGTACTGAGGGTGTGACTGTGTGTGTTTGTGTGTGTGTTTGTGTGTGTGTGTGTGTGTGTGTGAGGGAGAGAGAGAGAGAGATGGAGGGAAAGAGAGAGAGATGGAGGGGGAGGGAGAGAGAGAGAGAGAGAGAGAGAAATAGATTGACTCTCACCAGACTTCAGTATGTGTTTAAGAGCTTAGTGTAGATGGCATCTTTATTGAAGCACTAATTAAAGGACTGTCATGACCCCGAGGATTATGTCCTCCCCTGAGTGAACTCAGTCACAGACTACAACCATCAACTGAACCCACTGTATAAATGAAATAGACATCTTACTGTAGTAATACAAATGGACATACAAATCTTAAATTAACTGTATTAAAGTGATCACCGTGAACGCAGCTATTGTACACAGCTGGTCTGCGTACGTGACAAAAAAAGATTGTTTCTTTCTTTTTTCTTTTTAAAAAAAAAAACTTTGCGTCTGTTCTGAAATCTTTCTCTCCATTCTTTCACCGCGCCTCTGATATGTTCGATTTGGATTCAGTAGCATTGAATTGTTTATTCTTTAGGAACATGCAAATCTAGGCTGAGTTTCCCAAAAGCATCGATCATTGGTAAATAGTAAAACGATCATCATAATGAGAAATCTCCCTCTCCGCACTGATGATCTTAACTTTGCAAATGCTTCGGGAAAACTGGGCCCATGCTACATGGACTATAGCTATCAGAACCATCTGATAACAAAGGAAAAAGATATCCCGTAGTTTATTGGACAGGACACGCTTTTCTTGTCCTGCCCTCATGCATGCACATCTTTAATTTGGAAATCTCTAAAAAGGGGATAACCAACCAGCCACTATTATTATTGTCACTGTTATTACTAATGTTATTTTTCTATACTGCAATCTCTATTTCTCTATATGGAAAAATCAATGAAATGAACAAACTTGTTAATTTGTGACGGTTCTTTTTTCTCTTTTTTCTTCGCTGTATGGCCAAACGTTTGACTCGACCATCACACCCACATTTTTCTTCTTCCTCAATCTTTTGCAACCCCATGCATTTGAGAACTCAGAAGAACTGACCTTAATCCCATAGTGCACCTTTGGGATGAACTGATGCACCAACTGCGTACCAGGCCTCCTCACCCAACATCAGTACCTGACCTCACTTGTTATAGTACATCTTGTTATAGTACATCTTGTTATAGTACATCTTGTATAAATCCATGAGCCGCCACTAGGACCAGCCAGAACATTCAGAACATTTGGAGCAGACAGGCTTAAGGGTCATGCTCAAGGGCAAAGCTAGGGCAAAGTTAGTTCGACAGTGCTAAGATTGTACTCTTCTGATAAGCAGACCAGAACATTAACCTTTGAGCTACCACTGCCAACAAAGACCATTTTGGGATTTTGGATTCTAAATCCAGGAACCTAAATCCAGAACCTCAGTTCCTAATTAACCTACCATTCAGGCTTGCTATTTTAATAACTTCACTTTCTCTACTGGTCTCCTGTGAATATTTCATTTTTTGCCTATTTGTCCTCGGCTTTGTTTGGTCATAAGCTTTGACAGGCAAATATGGGGTGTGTCTTGGGTCGAGTGCTTATTGTTAAGAAGCAGCTGCTAGAATATAAACCCCATATATATGTGTCTGTCTGTCTGTTTGTCTCTCTCTCTCTCTATCTCTCTCTCTCTCTCATACACACACACACACACACACACACACACACGTTTAATTTCAATTCGCACATGGTTTACTGCATGCCAGCACCAATATAATGAAATAGCAGTGGGATTATGGTAGAGCAAAATGGCCATCGTTGTATTTAAGAGCAACATTCTTTTAACTGTAGGTGAGATTTTTGCCCAAGCATTTATCTAGGCACTTGAGTTGGCTTTCTTGGCCTTCTGAGAGCGCATGCTGCGATAATCCCTTTATTTCTAATGTGTGGTCCTATACTGGGTAGAGAATGACAGACAGAACCAAACACACCCGAAATATAAGCCAGGAAAAGCCACTACAAAGTGCCAAAAATAGAGCCCATACCATTCTCCAACTCTGGCTCTGAAGCCCTACTTGGAGAAGGAACAGAAATGTGTTCGCCAATGAATACATAATGAAATGCAGCAGTCTAGCCAGTATTTCTTATTTACTTCTTTGACTAGACAGGCAGATTTTGGGTGTGTGGCTCTAACTCCGGGCTTACAGCAAATATATTAGGATCTGGTCATTCACATTCTGCGTAAGGCACATACTGCAAGTGAGCCAACATTAAGACCGATTTGCACTCGTATATGCTTTGGAACTGATCCTGAACGTGATTCATCTTGTGCTGGCAGAAACAAATGGTCCCGATCCCTTGTTGTTTTTCAGATCCAGAGGCTGCAGCAGCAAGCCTGCAATGTGAATTCACTTTAATTAGGTACCGCCGATCAGCTTCGATATACAGTACCTACGCATGGTCACATACACATACACACAACGTGGCTCACCTCATGGTCTCATTATATGCTGAGAAAGTGAGCAGCAAAGCCTGAGTCACGAGCTGCTCAGAATTAGATTACTTTAGGCTTCACTTCCAGGCAGCTCCTACCTACTGCAGAAATGCATGTTTTCCAGTAAGACCAGCACTGTTCACTACTGTTACTAAGTCAAAGGAATAACAGGCTTGTAGATCATTTACGACTTAATTTAAAGGTTCAGCCCCCGGAGAGAGAAAGCGAGAGTGGTAGAGAGAGGGGGGGAGGGGGGGTGTAATGAAATAAACAGATTTTATGCTAATTGCGTCCGTGCACGATAAAGTGCACTAGGTCCATTTAGCTTATTGATTGCGAGGGAGCTGTGGAGCAGCCGTCAGTCAGTTCATCCCGCCACTGGGGAACAGGCAGAGTAACGCCGTCAGGAATACAGTGTGCTCAGATGATCATGATTCTGGGTAATGGAATAATGGAATGACTGGGCATTTGCTTGATTCTTTCTTAAATCCATTTCCCTCCCCATCTCTATCTCCATCTTCACCTATTGTTCCTCGTCAGTTCTCGACAGTCAGAGTCTCTTCACGCTGAAATAAAGAAAGGCTTTAGAACATTCCTAAGGGGCTTCGAACTTCGAGCGTATTCTGTTCTACTCGCCTAAAGCTGTGGGTTATGAGCTTTCCAGTTCTTACATTATCAGGTTAGCAGTGGTGTTTTTTCAACCCCCCTCCCCCACCCCAACATACACACATTCACACACACACATACACACACACACACCTGCTACATTTTTTTTAAACGACCCTATTAGTTGGGTTAGAGGTCATGGGCCTCAGGGTTGGGGTATTTTTCTAGTAACTATACTCCATGTAACTGGGCAATAAGAAAATTTCACTGTCCATGTGCTAGGGTTCAGGGTAAAATGCAGGAGATGTGTGTGTCCATGGACACATATGTGTGATGTAGTTATACAGTATATGCGTGTGATAACAGAACAGTAGTACTCAGTGTTCAGTGCTCATGCACATCTACTCACTTGTTATATTGTTGTAGGTTTTGGTAGAAAGAAGGCCATGTGTGCTATCGCCACATTGCTTTGCTTCTCATTTGCATCAAGCTAAACCCTGTTCAGCCTTTTAACCTGCCGCACCCATTTCACCTTGCCAGTGGTCATGACACCACTTTTTGTTGCAAGTCACCATTTAGAACAACCTTTGGCCACTTTGTCACATCAAACTGCTACCAAGGATGGCTATACGCATGGTATCAGATGAACATTGCGTAGTGGTGCGGTATTCGCATCCATCCATCCGTTATCCACACTGCTTATCCATCAGAGGCTTAGGGGAAGCAGGCGCCAATCCTAGTTGACTTCAGAGGAGAGGAGGGGTACACGCTGGACAGGCAGTAGTAGACTATGCAATACAAATATCCAGTGTTGTGGTTTGATGAATGGGAATGTGTAAACTCAAGTTTTCAAAACTTGTAAGCCCCTTTTACACAGCCTGTTGCAGCTTTATTCCGCCTCATGGTTCTGTTTTAAAAAGTCCAAATACAGAAAGGGTACTGTGTTGCTCCGCCTCTCGGGCCACAAAGATTGACGGTAACAGAGCCGGGATCAACACCGGCTGTAAAAGGTTCAGCCAGGATTGCAGAACAGGGGTGTGATGTCCTTCTTTCTGACCTGACGCCAGTGTGAATTCAGAGTCTCCGTCCACTACGTCTAAGGTCTGCGTGCTTTTCTGCCATGAATCACTTCCCACCTCTCTTCAAATTCTCCTCCAGCATATTTCTGATTGAACACGTTGCTCAGCAAGTTTGCCTGCGTTTGGAGAGTGGTATACAGTAAATGTGCACTCAGTTCACCCACTCTTATTTCTTTGAAAGGTAGCGTCATAAAACAAACAAACAAACTGGGAACAAGGGAACCCATTGTTTGGAACCGACACTAACAGAGAAGATTTCACAAACGCCAAGGGAAACCCAGAGGATTTAAATAAGCAAATGAATTAGGGAGGAACCAGAAACCTGTGAGGAAACCTGTTGCATTCAGAGCCTCGTCCAGGAGCACGGACTCCTTTTCTGAGGCAGTCCAGGCATTACCTCACTTGCCGTCACCATGCTACTATTCAGCTGCGACTCAGTAAAGAGTCTCATCCGAAGTCTATATAAACAAGCCGCAAACTCCCACAACACAAAACCTTGCCGTTGTTTTCCTTGTGCATTACCGATGATTCCACATACCTGTTTGCCTGTGTTTGACCCATGCAATGTTGACTAAGATTCTGACTTGGATTTGTTGAAATAAAGCTTGTGCTTGTATGCACTCCTGCTTTCCATGTTATGATGGCTTAGTAACGACCTGGAGAATTGGAAGAAGAAGCAAAAAAGGAAGAAAGTAAAGAAAATAGAAGACCAAAAGGAACGCACAGGATAAAAGGAGCAGGAGAGTATGGAACACGATGAAACCGAATCGGACAACACACACTCTCGCTAAATGCTTTATCCTGGTCAGGGTTGCGGTTTGCGTGAGGTGAGAATACACCATGGCTTGGATACCAACAGGGTAACGGTGCAAAATAAAAGGGACAATAAGGTGAGCTGTGACAGTCGTGCCCTACTGCTGCTGGTATTAATTACTAACGCTATAATTTAATAGAAAGAAATGCGCCCGTGCCCATCTTTTCACAGACTTGAAACCATATCCCACTATATTCCCGGCATTATCGCAGGTCTCAGGCCCTGACCCACGGTGCGCTTTTACAGTACAGCGAGACGAACTTGGAGTGACTTGCAACGTTGTCAGGCAGTCTAGAAGACATCACAATACTTCCTGCTTGATGAACAATAATCCTCGTCTTGAATTCTCTACTCTGTTTAGATACGCACACTTACCTTTTTACAGTTAATTGATGTCTAAACTAATCGTTAAAATCTATCATGAGTGCCATTATTTTTCTCGTTGTCGTTCTTTACAGCTGGTTTAGGTAAGGTGAAGAAGTAAGAGAGAAGGCGGATGGTAAAGGAGGTGTGATAAATGTGAGGGCGGAAGGCAAGGGCAAATAGGAGTAGGAGTAGATGCTGAGAGAGATAGCGATGGTTGCACTCTTAATATTAGGCTACACACAGCTTTATTTAAACACAGGTATTGGATAGAGCAGTGGTTCTCAACCTTTTTTTTCTTGAAGCCCACTTGCATGTGTCCAAGACAAGCCAGCTCCCCCCCCCCAACCCCAAATCCTACCCGCATATACACACTAAAAGAATAAAGTGATTATTTACAAACTTTTATTGGCAAGAATTCTTCCTTTTTATGTTATCAGACACATACACTGTTTAATTTTTGACAAAAAAATAAGTTTTAATTTGGAACACCGAATTTTGATTATCCTATTAGGTGTGCTGTTGGGATTCTATAATTTGAATGTGCACAAATATAATTTTGGTAACATCACAACCTCAACACAGAACAAAATTGTGCGCGCCCCTCTGCGATCTCTAGTGCCACCCCAGGTTGAGAACCACTGGGATAAAGGGTACAATTATAAATGTATATAAATGTACGATGTATGCAGAGAACCTTGTTTCTGGGGACACGTTAATTATGACTAGCGTCGTATGGCTATATCTTTTTCAGGCGGAATAGCAAAGTTCGTTAGATTCATTCCTTCCACCTGTTGATGGACTGTACAGGAGCACATGTGGGAGTGTGCAGTGGAGTGAGGCTACTCTGTCCATTGTTAAAATGGAAAAATGCTGTTAAGGGAGGTGCCACTGTTTACAGTGCTTAGCCGAGGAAATGCAGACAGGCCCGGTGCTAATATAAAGATCCGTCTAAGCGTTCTCTCTCTCTCTCTCTCTCTCTCTCTCTCTCTCTCTCTCTGTGTGTTTGCGTACTCTTTCCAAAATCGGGTCGAAAGATGGAGGTCTACATAGGAGTGATGAAGTGGGAGGGATTAAGAGCTTCGGAGACGTTGAAGGAACCTGAAAAACCTGACACAAGTACAAAAACACTGTGTAGTTTGTTGTAAGCCTGGTAGCAATCCAGCTTGGATTTATACTTTTCCATACGAAAGCCAAGATTAAAAAAAAATAAGCTCCGACTACAAGTGACAGGAGTTTAAACAGGAGAAGTTACCTTAAATAGTTCCTGGCAAGCATTTTGCCGTCCACTTTAATGCAAGCTTTAACAGCAATTGTTTTCAAGCTGCACTCTTTGAGGGCAATCAATCTGAATGAATAGCTATATTTGGGGCAACTAATGTTAGAATGTGCTAGGGCAAGTTGGGAATTAAAACTATTGTAAAAAAAAAAAAAAAAAAAAAAATACAAAATTAAGTACAGTGTGCTGTAAATATCCAACACCTATTTTTTTTTAACCCTGTTTGATTAGGATTATGTGCACAGCACATTTTATCTTAAAAAAAAAGATAACTTATAACTGTAAAAGATATGTTCAATAAATTGCTATCTATTTATATAAGAAATATACAACCATTCAGCCTATTTCCAGGCAGATAAAAAAAAATTCTTAAAAAAGATTATCGCTTGAAATAAGCAAAATAAACTAAGAGAATAAGACAATTTCGAGCTTGATATGAGGACAAAATCTAGAAATATGAATTTGATATTTTATATTTTTACTTTTTAAATTTTTTTGCAGCTTCTCATTTTTGCAGTTTCTTATCTGACCAGTCGTTACTGGTTACTTATAAAGCTAGTTATAAATGTACAAAAAATACTGACATGTAGGTTTCTCCATCTTGGAAATGTAGACATCATAATTGGGACCCGAGCACCAAGTGGCGTGAGGACCCTATTGAAAGTGGTCCAATTATTATTATTATTATTATTATCATTTTCCCCAACACTTACGTGGGCCTAAACGTGCTAGAAAACTCATGAAACTTCGCACATGCTTCAGACTTTCATAAAAATGGACGTTTTATGGGTGTGGCAAAGTGGCTCCATAGCTCCCTCTACAATATTCAAAGAAGCAGCCCATACCACCATATATCACGCATGTTTGCAAAATTAAAAAGGCACACGTAACAGCCCAAGATGCACATCAGCCTTTTTAAATTTACAGGCGTTGTATATACAGGCGTCGTATTTTAACAAACTCCTCCTAGAGGTTTCAGATCCATACCATATTTGGTGAGTGTAATGTCAAGAGCTTTACTTTGTCAACTTGTGAAGCTTTTGAGTATCCGTTGAGTAACGTTGTATCCATGGCACCGGGGCTTACTTTCTATGTATTAAAACAGGTCTTTTCGCATTGTGTACTATAACGGAACCATCTGTATCTATGTACCATGACAGTAATGACGCATTACATTTGATTAGGAATATTCAAAGAATCTGAAATAATGGAATTGACTTTCCTACTCAGAAAGTCACCTTCTACATTGTCATGCAATTTAGCCCACACTCGATTGTCTTCTCATCGCTTGTGATTGCAGCTTGATTGGTTAGATTTTCATGGAACCTAGATGAGATCGGTTCTACAGCTTTGTCATGAAATGAGCAAGAAGAGTCTGTGGGACTTTACTCTGAATCCTGAGGACATGAAACTTGCCAGCCTGTAAAACAGAAACATGGTCCGCCTTGTGCAGCAAAAATACTCCCTCCGTAGTTCAAAAGAGTTCTCAAGCTCTGATTCTCTGAGTCACATTTTGACTGCACGTGCGCACAGAAAACACATCATTATGTGCCTACGAACTCGAGCCTATTGGTTTTTCCTCTTCCTTCCTTTGCTCTGCTGCCTTTTTTTTTTTTTTTCTTGCCTTGTAGCACGTTACATGGAAAAGCTTCCAGTGACCTTGGGTTTTCCTCAATGAGAGGCAGATGGCCTGTGCAGAGAGAGAGAGAAAGAGAAAGAGCAAGGGAAAGAGAGAGCGCGAGAGAGAGAGAGAGAGAGAGAGAGAGAGAGAGTGGAGAAAGCGCCCAGAGGCTGTTCTGCCCCAGGGCGGAGGGGCTCCATAAGCAAAAACAGTCCTGCTGCTAGGAAACGACCAAAACATAAACACAGGCCAGGCCCGTGCACCGAGCTGGGCTTGTTTCAGCTGGAGCATCGCAGAAGATTGGAAAACAATACTGTGAGAAGTAAGGAGTTATGTGTAAACGAGAGAACGAAGGGAGTTTCTTTCTGTGCTCAGAGTGCGGAGGACGTCTCACAGGTGTTCGCAGATTTGATGGTTGGCATCGACTCCAGAGCCTGACTTTGTTTTCCAGCACACTAGCGCCAAGACTACACCAAGCACATGAACCCAGCTGTCTGAAAGAACACACCTACCTCACATGTACCTTCTTTAAACACCCACACCCACACAAACACACACTTTCCAGCTCTCGGATTCTCTCTCCCATACTATTTTTTTTTTCTCTGCTCCCTCTGAACTTGTCCAGTTTATTCTCCTTCTTCCCCTTATCCCCCCAAACAACCAGCCACACACACACACACACACACACACACACACACACGCACAGTGTGTATTCACATTGTGTGCAGAAATGACATGAGTGTGTGCTTGGCCTTGGAGGGAGTCTGGTGTGTGTATGTGTGTGGGTGTGGGTGTGTGTGGGTGTGGGGAGTTATATTTATACATCTTTGTGTGGGACCAAACGTCTCCAAAATAATAACAATATCAGTAACACTTTACAATAATGGGTCATTGATTAATGCTCAACTAACCTAAGCTGTGAGTACACAGTTTTACTATAGTAATCCTTCAGTAATGACTAATCACACATGATGACTTTGGACTACTTTATGATTAAAGTGCAATCATTTACTCATCAATATGAACGTATTATGCCATAAACCCATACTGACCTGTTATTTTCTTCTCTATTCATCTATCAGCGCCATACGCTGATTATTGGAAAGACATTAAATCATTGATCTTACCCTTACTAGTTAGTCGTATGAAAATTGGATGACACTTTGTTACATTTTTAGTAGTAGTATAGTATAGTATAGTATAGTAGTAACGAGCAGCCCAATCCATCGAATTACTTCAATTACGATTAGTTACTCGGATATGGAAATATCCGACTACTTTTTACTAAGTTAGTAAATACTTGAACCAAACGACAAAAAAAAAGTATGGGTAGTGTACGAGTGCGATGCACAGTGTTGCACATAACGCAGTGATGCAAAATTGGGCAAGAAATCATGATATATTTGTCAGCAGAGGAACATAATTACTCAGTTTCTAAATCATTCGACATAATAGTTTACCTTCGTGATTGGTAATATTTGGAGAATTACTGTGGCACCATGTGATTACTTAGTGCTGAGTTGCGTAGTACGTACTGTAAATTATTGCTTTGCGTTTTTTTGCGTTACCGCAGTATGCGACGGTTTCAAAAAAAAACTGCAGATTTTTTTTTAAATGTAAAAAAAAAAAAAAAAAAGATATTCTTATAAATATAAACTATGTTCTTAGAAAAGAAAAAGGTCTTAAAGAGACAGGAAGTGACTGAGGTTAAGCGTCAGGGTGAAATGCATCTGCATTAATAATAATGCCAACGAAAGGTCCTTACAAGGATATAGAGAAGCGTCAAAGTGTGTGTCGTGTGTGTGTGTGTGTG
>JAOVYU010000040.1:5146767-5157089 GCA_025674565.1 Synodontis membranacea | reverse complement strand
AAACGATTACAGTATTACAGAGGACAATGAGGCAGAGACATAGAGAGAGAGAGAGAGAGAGAGAGAGAGAGAGAGAGTTTTATGCCTTCTTACTGATGCCGTTTAACATGTGGACCATGTATAGCTAACATCCTTATCTTGTACTGGAGCTCACCAGTCTTGTAACGTCTGCCGGCCTATTAAAGGAGTCTGTCTCTCCTTTTAGCCACACACCTTCCATCCGAACGTTTCTTCAAAGAGTCTGTCTGCAACATGAATATCAACCGTAACATTATAGCATGATGCAGCATGATATTTTGTGAGCTACAGCCAAATAAATTGCACTCACATCTAAACGCTGGCAGATGCTTTAGGAATACTGTAGCTGTGCTGTTATAAGGTTATAGTTTGGGAGGGTATCAATTAGTACTAAAATCTACCAAGCGAAATAAATTCTTTTTAAGGTGAAGCAAAACCTGGCATAAATTCCACACCCCTTGATTAAATCAGGCCTCTTTAACAATAAAAATCCACAAAAACAATGAAACAGTTATCCTCCTTGGTGCTTTCTTTTCTGCTCTTTAAGCGGTTCGTTTTATTTATTGCTTGAGGTAACTGCGTTGGGTTATTGATGATTCGGATTTGTCAGTTCTGATGGATGGATGGATGGATGGATGGATGGATAGATAGATAGTTTCTCTATCACAGACAGCAGTGTCCTCAGACATGATGAACCACCGTGGTTTGTGACATTTGCCTTTGGTGTAGAATGGTGGAGTGGGTGACCCTCGTTATACCACATACACTTTTCTAAACTTGCAAAATTAATGCTAACCATTAAGGTCCATATATGGCCTGGAGCCGAGTATCAGAGCCAAGAAAAGCTCTCTTCTGCATTTTCTCAGTGAAACCCTGCACACCACAAACTTCCTGGTTAGCAGCTGTGGCTAAAACCACTTGTAGCTAAGCTACTTAGTTGTTGGATTACGGACAGCAGACTGAGATTGAGGCCAAGTCTCTTCACTGTTTATTCCTCTGCTGAATAAGTTTGGCCTTGATTCTTTGTTTTTCACTAAGCAATTCTTTCATTGTTCACATTCTTCACTACCTGAAGACGCAGTGAGCCAGTCACAAGGTATGGTGATGCTTGGGTTGAAACGCTAAACTGCTGGTTCCCACTACATACATAAACTCAACTACAATTATATATATATATATATAATGAGTGATTTACACTCATGTGGTCCAACGCTTGAAACCACGGATGGGCATAAGTTATGTGCCTTATCTCTCAGCATCAAATGGACATTTACGTGCTCTGAATGAGCAGTGATGATGCCAAGGCCAAAGTGGCAGGCTCGATCGGCAGATTTAGACTTTAGATTTAGAATCTGACCCGAGTGCCACAACCCAAAAGACCTTCATTTTCCAATAAACATTTGTGGACAATGTTCTCAGGTGCATTAGAAGAATAAAATCAGCATATTCTGAATCATCACATCTAGTAAATTTGGCATGCATCATTTTATTGCATGCATAAAAGGGCCAAGGGGCCCAGGATGTGGGAAAGTGAACACAATGGAACCAATGCCAATCCAAATGAGAAACAAATGAGAGAAATGCAAGCATAAAAACCAGATCATACACGAGAGATCAAAAGGCAGTGAGATACAGAGAGTCAGAATTAAAGGCAGGCAAACATGGCAAAGTCATGGTAAAGGGCAAATGTGAATTTAGAACAGGAGAGGAAGGACATAATGTAATATAATATAATATAAATAAAACTATCAAACAGATACAGTAGTAGCAACACTTTCTATAAATGAAACCAGGCTCACTGTTGTGTTAAACAGCCTTCCAAATCTTAAATATCACAATTGACTGCCAAAAGTGGGACTTCCTCTGAATTTGAGGAAATGAAATAACACTAAATAAAATTTCCAATGCCACAGATTTTGCATAGAACAACTGAAGATAGAAAACAGCACAGGAAGTTAGATGTCAATCATTAGGAGCTCATTTGCATATTGCATGCAATACAGTCATCTGATTTCAGTCCTGCTAAATGGTATATGAACACACTAGTGCATCTCAAAAATGATAACATCTTGAAAAGGTGCTTTTTTTTTGTTATTAAATTCAAAACATTAAATATTCATTACCTGCAAAGTGAAACATTTGAATATTCTTAATTGTGATGATTATGGCTTTTAGCTCATGAAAATCAGAAATCCAGTATCTCAAATTAATAGAACATTTCCTAAGATCAATTTTTAAAAAACATTTAAATTACAGAAATGCTGTACATCTGAAAAATATGTTCATTTATAAAGTCCATACCTGGTTGGGCTCCTTTACCATGAATTATTGCATCAGTGTGGTGTGGCATGGAGGCGATCAGCTTGTGGCACTGCTGAGGCGTTACTGAAGCCCAGATTGCTTTGATAGCGGCCTTCAACTCGTCCGTATTTTTGGGTCGGGTGTTTCTCATCTTCCTCTTGACAATACTCACAGATTCTCTATCACGAGAAACACAGTAATACACACAGGCACAGTAATATCAATGTTCACTGATCATTTGGTAGTAGTTTGTCCTGCTGGAAAAGGAAATCAGCATCTCCATAAAGCTTGTCAGCAGATGGAAGCATGAAGTGCTCAAAAATCTCCTGGTAGACGGTTGTGTTGACTTTGGACTTGATTAAAAACACCAGCAGATGACATGGCAACCTAAATCATCACAGACTGCAGAAACTTCACACTGGCACCTTGGATTCTGAGCCTCTCCACTCTTCCTCCAGACTCTAGGACCTTGATTTTAAATGAAATGCAAGTCTGAAAAGAGGACTGTGGACAGTCAACAGTCCAGCTCATTTCCTCCTTAGCCCAGGTAAGACGTTCCTGATGATGTCTCTGGTTCAAGAGTGGCTTGATATTAGGAATATGACAGTTGTAGCCCCTTTCCTGAAGACATCAGTGTGGTGGCTCTTGATGCACTGACACCAGCTTCAGTCCACTGCTTGTGTAGTCAGATTTTTTTTTAGCTGTAGGCCATAATTGTGGAAATTAAAACAGAAAAAAACTTGACACATTTCAGTTTATACGTAATAAGTCAAGAATATATACAATTTTCACTTTCTTAAATAACTGATGGAAAATATTGCACTTTTTCATGAAATAATAGTTTTTGAGATGCACTATTGAGTGTAAACGCGCGTGGTTAGAATCGGGTGAAAATGGGCAAAGTGTTAAATACAGTGTTCAGTTTTGTTGTTGTTCTGTTATGTTTCTTTTCTTTTTTCACCACATGCGTATCGGTATAATTGAAGGCATATGAACACCCGAAAAAATGTGTGAAATGCACAAATACACCTTTTGTCTTACTCTGAGTGACTGCAATTGTATTCAGATAGTGTAGAAATTATATATAGAATTTTAATGTTTATTATTGTATTCAAATTCAAAATATTCAAAATATTCAAGTTTTGCACTATTTCTAGGTTCCTGTACAAATGTAAGCAAACGTGTGATTTTCGTGCCATCTAATCTGTTCTACTGAAGCATGTGTCCAGACATGATGGATTTGATCTAAAATTGGTCATAAGGTTTTGCGCAAACTTGTGGAGTCCACGTCAGCTGTACACACTGTCATTAAAGCAAAAAAAAAAAAAAAAAAAAGAGAGGCATAGAAGATATTAAAAAAACTCTGAAATTCATGTAAATATTTCAAAGATTCTACTTTTTACTCCAGTTGTTGGTAAAAAAATATAATTTGCAATGAAAGTGTTTTGTGTTTTTCTATGTTCTGAATTTCCATTTCTGTTCCAGTTACAGAGATATTTTTTTTCTCTAACAACATCCATTTTATTGGTACAAACATAAGTCAAAGTATTCTAGAAAAAAAAATTAATGAAATGAAATGAAATAAGTTCAGTGTGCCTAGGGTGTGAGAATCGGCTTGCTCGTGATTCTGCACGTATTGGGTTCAAATTATTAATAAGCCTATAAATTGTTTGCTATGTCTTCTACTGTACATCTCTTTGAACACCACCAACTTCAAATGTTTGGCGTGTATAAATATCCAAGGCAGAATCATGTTCTCCAGAGTTCCACACCCTCTGAACTGAATGGAATGTTCAAGTCCCGTCTCCACCTATGTGTACCAACATGTCTGTTAGGCTAAAACCAAACAGGCAGGCTAAGCAACATCACATATCCCTCAGCTTGCCTAGCCTCACCAGTTTCCTCTTCACCTGAGTATTGCACGCCGTTCCTGGGTGTGTTCCTGATCCAGCACTATTTACAGATGGCAAAATCTGGCATGTCTATGTGTTTTAGCTTAGAATTTATGACATGAGACATGAGAGAGAGAGAATTATTTTTTTAAATTTATGAGACACAATTTACTGAAGCACGGATTAAGATTTCTTACACTCATTCATCCGTCTTCAGTAACCACTTTTTCCTGGTCAAGAGCCCATCCCAGGAACACCAGGTGAATGCAGAAGAATCTACATCTGATGGAACGCCAGTCCACCGCACGTTCATATATCTCAGAGGAAATTTACTGTAGCTAATCAGCATACACGGGGGAAACCTGAGAACCCAAGAAAACCCACGCGAACACAGGGGGAACACGTGAAACTCTGCCCAGACCGATACCCAAGCCCGGGACCGAATAAAGAAGCCTGGAATTATAACTCAGCAGCGCTACTCACTGGACCGCCATTCCGTCTGATTTCTTACGTGCATCATGCAGAACGAAAGAGTGTCGAATCTGAAGTTCTACTATTGTGTTATTGCCAGATCTATCGCAAGATGAGAGCTAAGTAATGCTGGGTAAGAGTGAAGGAATTATCTGCCTGCTGTAATTAGGAGGTGATTATAGCCATTAGATCATAATGTTACCTTTGGCAGTAATTATGAAGACTTTGGAGTTGGGTTGGCCCTTAAAATGGTTCAAGCCTTCTCAAGGAAAGTAAGCAAAAAAAAAAAAAAAAGATGTGAGTTTACATTGATGAATCAGAAGAAACATGGCATATTTATTTAAAATGTCTTCAGTTGCTGTCAGAATTAATTTCCCTCTCCTTAAACACTGAGATATCCAGGTTCGGCACTTATTCCACTTCATTCAGCACTTCCAGTGCAACTCCTGAAAAGACGTTCTGCTGCGAAGTCTCATATTTACCACGCTAAATAGTTTTCTAATAGCATACTACTACTATGTGCGCAGACTGCGGATACGCAGAGAACCAGGAAACAGTTACTTTTACTGATATCTGGTCCCGTACACCAGCCCCGTAGCTTTGAGAAAAACCAGAAGCTATTAAAGCTCCTCCGTCGGTATGATTGGTCCATAATTCCGTCTTTCCTCCTGCCAAGCACAACAGTGGAGGAGCCCTCAATAAAGCCCCAGCAGCTCTAACTGCTTACCCAGTGGGAAAATGGACACTCGTTTTCTGCTTATGCACTCGAAAAATACACACGAGCACACTTGATTTTCCCTCCACAAAGACGAGAAGACATCTTGGCACCCAAATATGCTCATGTGGCTGTAAAATAAACCCTTTTATTTGTTTCAAATATAGCTGTCTCTGTCTCCTTTTGGCTCTTGCCAGAATGCTTGGTGATATCTGTTTTGGCATAATGTTTTATCTCCGTATGACAGCGCGTCGCAGGGGACGCTGGACAGGATTTGAGGACTCGTCTGTTTGCTGGTTATTTCAGCGTGCATCACCATAGCTACAAACCGAGTCACAATAACGCCTGCCCACTGACCAGCAAATCTTGTAAGATGTCCAAAAGCCGAACACAGGGGCATCATGGGAAAGACAGAAGTTCTTGGGGTGTATTAGACAAATTCTTTCTGGGCAGCCAAGCCAGTCTTTCCTGTTAAGGCTATGTGCCCTGGACACTGGTTCAAAAGAGCCACACAGACTGCTGTACATCTGGTTCAACAGTGTCCTTCCTTTCCTGCCTGCTCTGTATTTGTGTAGTGGGTTTGGTTCAGCTGGATAGCTACTGATTCTGTATTGTTCCTGCCTTTGCACAATAAAACTGGTTCAATTCTTTCTTCTGCCACTTTGGAGTTTTTCACCAGTTTGGTTCATTTTCAAATTATTAGGTATTTCAGTGAACAACGTAAAACGATGTGTTATTTGGATTTCTTTTATCTTTTTATCTTTTTTTTTTTTTTTTCCCTCCTTGCTGCCATCTACTGCCACTCTCTAGAGAACTGCTTGTCCGGGATCATTAAAGCACCTTAATTAACTTGTATCTAAAACCCAAGTTAAACGAAACATCATTGCGTTCATTGTGTGAATCCGGTTACGTCCTAATTATAGTGGGTTTTGCTGTCAAGGACAGGGTGAGGTGAGGAGGATCAGTCCTGCCTTTTTAATGAACGAATAATGAGGCTAAATATGTTTGTTCTGTTAGGTAATGAGACGTGGCATCGGCATAACAGCCCAGTTATAGTGAACCTGTAAGTATGCTGTGATCAAAATGCCATGTAGCCATTGACTGATCTGCCGCAAGATAAACACCTCTCTTATTAAACCAAACAAACTGTCCCGTGCATACAGAGGCATGGATATGGTTTATAAAATGGGCTGTGACGGCAAAGTGTCGTTGAGTTACTGTGGGTGATTATTAGAATTGCTTAATACTACATCTTAATCTTTATTTCTCCCTTCACTCTTCCTTATTTCTTTTTCTAGCGGTGCAAAGCACTGGGCTATAAAACACAGTGACAGATTTGTTTGCTTTCAGGCCGCTTAAATAAGAGGTATGTGGTGTATATCAAAACATGCAGTGCGTAAATAAGCGTATTTAATTACGATAAGACGATAAACGCATATGGGACACAGACCTTCCAGAGATACCATGACCGCACCAAAGAGTTGGCTCGGAAGGAACAAAACACACAAAGTTGAATGTAAATATCAGGCGAATACCAAGCCAACGTAAGGGGTTGAGCCCACAACCTCAGCAAAATTGTGGATAAGTGTGGAAACTCAGTTATTTGTGACAGCTTTTTCGATTCTGACGTCCAAGCAAAATTTCCTGGAGCTTTAAGCTTTGCAGCAGCACAGGGCACCGAGACGATTCTTTTCCAGCCACACATTTGGCAAGAACAGAAGCATATTCGCTTCCTCAGAAGCTTACCTAGCCAGGGCTTTCCACAACGATGCCAGTGGCATTTACTCCACTGGCGCAAGCAAAAGCCCAAAAGACGACTCTTGATTGATACTCTGACAATGATGTTGACGTTCGGCGGGATGGAAGGACGGGGGGGGGGGGGGGTTGTGGATGTATAAGCCTCTTACACCGACAGAAAATACTAGTGCGCCTCAAACGATTTCGAATATTGTGAGAGTTGATTTTTATTCATAATTTAATTCAAAAAGGAAAACTTTCATATAATCCTACTTTCATTACACATAAAGTGAAATATTTCAAGCCTTTTTTTTCTTAATAGTGATGATTATGGTTTGTAACTCATGAGAATCGGACCTCCAGCATCTCAAATTATTAGAATTTTTCCTTTAATCAGTCAAAAAAAAAAGATGCTCATTTGTACAGTCAGTTCTTGGATGGGGCTCCTTTACCATGAACTCGTCAACGCGTCGTGGGTCGGTGTTTCTGAGCTTCCACTTCACAATACAGGTCAGGTCGTTTTTTTTTGTTGTTGTTTTTTTTTATTGTAGGCCATAATTATCAAAATGAAAATAAAAACATGTTTGAACCATTTTAGTTTACAGGTATACATTACGTTTTCACTTTCTTTAATAACTGGTGGAAAATATTGCACTTTTTCATGATATTCTAGATATACTTTTCTAGACCTCAGACAAAAACATAAATTATTTTCTGTAAATATTTTACCTTTCCTCCATGAAATAAACCGAATATAAGTTTGGATCTTTTCTGTATACTTTGAGGTACTTGAAAGACAAAGGAAAATAGGAATAACACCCACTGAAGTTTAATATCTACTGTGTGTTCTCTGTATGGCAGTTTTCCAAATGCATGAATTTTACCTAGAATAACACGGTATTCATTAAAGCCCATATTAGATTGTTGGAAGCAAATGGAGTTGTTGCACTTCATACTGTATGCCAGTTGGCAGGTGCACATGTGGTTCTAACCCTGGTGCTAACCACACACAGATGGCCAAAGCTGAGATCTTCCAAGGTGCATCTTATAGCTCAGTATATCTAGATGCTCTGTTAGACTGTATGAGTTGGAATGTTTTTATCGGGACCAAATGTCCCTGTAAAGACTGAAATATTTGACAAATTTCAATTTGCCTGTCTGGTCCTCATTATGAAAATTGGCATTACCAAAAACTGAAAGTTGCCAATGTTACTGTGGTTCTATGACTAAGTACAGGACCACCAGTGTGGTTTCGTTTGGACCTAGTGGAGTTTTCCCATTTCTCATTTCTTTGCAGAGTAATAATATCGAAAATGTGTGCAGCCTCACATGTGCAGCCTATAGAAGGCCCCTCCTATGGCATACTGTTCCTCTAGCCATAACCGTCAACCTGAAAGTTCAGGGTGGCCTAGGCAGTCCTGCATTATAGCCAAAGCTTTGTGGACAGCTGACCCATCACACCCATGTTTGGGTCTTCCTCAAACTTTCGCCGCATGGTTGTCTTTGTATGCTTTGTATTTCGATCTCCCTTCACTGGAACTAAGGTCTCAAACCTGTTCCAGGATGGTAATGCTCCTGTGTACAAAGCAAGGTCCATGAAGACACAGTTTGCCACATCACCTTTGTGATGAACTGGAACACCGACTGAACCCCAGACCTCCTCACCCATCATCAGTGCCTGATCTCACTAAGGCTCTTTTGTCTGAATGAGCTCAAATCCCCACAAGCCATGCTCCCAAATCGAGTGTAAACCCCTCCTAGAAGAGTGCAGGTTATTATGAAAGGGTACTAAATCTGTAATGGGATGATCAACAAGCACATATGGATGTCATGTGTCAAAAACTTGTGGCCATTTGGTGTATGTAAACGCATTCATTCCGTTTGTTCTGGACCTTCAAGGCAATTTCCTTCAAATCAGTGGGGCCTGTGTGTCATTGTTTTCATGAGGTTTTGTAATATACCCTAATGGCACAGGTCAGATAGACATACAGGCTGAGAATCATTAAAAAAAAAGACTTTTTTTTTTTATTATTGAAGATAAGAATCACTCAAAATTCTGTTCTGTGTTGAGAACGACTCTTGGTGCTGATGTGGTACTCTTTTGAGGACGAGAATGACTTGAATCCATCCATCTATTATCCATACCATGAAGGGTCTTGGGGAAGCTGGGGAAAATCCCAGCTGACTTCAGACGAGAGGTTTGGGTACGCCCTAGATAGGCCACTAATCTAAATCACAAATATATGCAAGTGACATTCCTCCTAGTTTTACCCAAGTGATAGCCATCTCGACTTTTTCGGGGAAACTGTGTCTGATCTGGTGGGTAGTGGGTGTACTGGGCCTGTCAGTTCCATCAAGTGATGGAAGCACAGTCTGATTGGCCAGAACGGGGGTATTATTAATGCCAATCATGCAGAAACACATCCTGGCCATATAGGTCTCTGCCCTGCCCATGAACCACTCTGGGCAGTGGCTTGTCTGTCTGATCACAAAACTGATAGACTTTATCTTTGCCCCACAGTATGTATTCCAAATGAGCGAAACCTCCTTCTTTTGGACTTGCCAATCCAAAGGTACTGGTTTGCTACGCACATCTGCTATCCGATGGTTCTAGTCCAGTAGGTAAACAGCCCTCAGAGACAGGGGTGTGATTTTGTTGCCATCGTGTTTGTTGTAAAAAAAAAAAAAAAATGTCCGATTTTCTAGTATCAACTGCACTTCTGTCAAGTATAGCCACTTGCACTTGTAAAGTATGAACCCCTGTGTTTGGTGGTGGCCAGCAATGAAACTGTAAACCATATCATGCAGACGATGTGGTCAGTAGCCACTGCTATGTTGTTACAGAGGATCTGTAACAACATGTTCACTGCCAGCTCCTCTAATTCCAGTGAAGTAAAAGCAATGTCTACACATCCATGGGAGTTTTGTGCCCACTTTGGTTCCTGGCAATGCAGTGTGGTGAAGCAGATTACCATTAGTGTACTAGTAACCTAGTAGGTCAGGTTAACCCATTCCACTGCAGTGAAAGAGGACATCAGAATTTTCATTGTGATATTGGGGCTTGGCAGACCAAACAACTCCCTATTCTGCATACGAAAGTTTGAATAAAGTTTCAGCAATACATCCAAGATATTACTTTGTTCTTTCTCCAAAAAGAAAGACCCCCACCCCCCCCCCCCCCCCCCCCC
>JAOVYU010000040.1:5062094-5072244 GCA_025674565.1 Synodontis membranacea | reverse complement strand
GTCAGTCTTCATAATGTTATGTCTGATCGGTGAATATTTATATATATGGCAAAGCGAGAAACCCTAAAAGAAGCCTTGGGTGTCCTTTAATGTTTAAAGTGAAATGACTATTAGCCCATGTCCAGTGCTGGATCTCGTACAGCGGTCGCACTGCATTTGCGTGAAGCACGACTGCATGTATAAATGATATCCCTGTTTTTCAGACCCACGTTATGGCTCGGCGTGTCGCTGTGATTGGAGCAGGAAGCTCTGGACTGACCTGCATAAAGTGCTGCTTGGATGAAGGTCTGGAGCCAGTGTGCTTTGAGAGCAGCGATGACATCGGAGGACTCTGGAGGTATAAGGTGAGATGTTTTGCTGGAGAAATTCCATTTTTTTTTTTTAATTGAATTAGACAGATTGATAGGACTACACTACTGATTACACTAAAGAACTGGGACAAAGCAATCTTTGTCATTGGAACAGAGAGCCAGGGCAGATAAAACATTTCAACGAGGAACTTGAGAATTAAGCAAACACAGTAAGAATATTGAAAATGAGAACTGGGTACATCCATGGGTAACTTTTCCCCCAAAAACAGGAGAAATTAGGAAAGCAAAATCAACCCTGGTCTTTGGCGAGGGGGTAAGCAGGGAGCTAGGGTGCCATTATTATTCTTGTCAGAGGGGAGTCTCTGAAGAAGTGCACGAAGCCAGTTCCTGAGAAACCCCATCACATGTTGCATATCCAAGAGGAACTGATTTCGTACAAAATACTGTATGAATTCAAACCAGGTGTGATGTTGTGGTGTGCGTTTACCAAAACTGAGTTTGTAGGTAACACAAAGACCCATTTCCAAAGAACCTCGGCGATGTTCACATTACAAGCCTTTCGTTCAGTTCGGATTTTATTTATTTATTTATTTATTTTTGCTCAGATCAGATTTGTCTCTCTTGATGGTTCACGAGCGTAATTACAATCGACCTGTACTGTAACTCTAATGAGAACACGCCCTGTCCTCTGAAACGCACGCACGCACTGATACGTTTTTGCACGAGTCTGCATCAATCTGCATGGCCAGCAACAAAAAATGGTATTAAACCCGCAGGCTAGTAGCTAAGGTATTGCATTTGTGCCACCTTCATGAAAAGAAAACGCTACCGCAGCGCAAACAGATGCTATCAATAGCAGAGAATAAACGCCATCTTGGCCATAGCCCTTAACCCTAACCTTAGCTTAAAAAATTAATCCCAGAATCTCAAATTTATACCTAACACGTATGGCTGCTGGCTGCTGGCTGCTGATGATGGCGCTCAGTTCGATCTGAGCGTTCACGTTCATGTCACCACGAAACGGATACGTATCGGATTTACAGCAGGGCCACGTAGGAAAGCGAAGGCAAAAAAATCCGCTTTGAGTCACTTCGGTATGGCAGTGTGAACGATGCTCTAGTGAACTAACATGAGGAGGATGTGTCTTTGCTAGAGACTCTGGAGCACTTCTGTAAGTCTGTGGAAAAGGGCATCCGGTAAATCGTGTAAACGTGAGAAAAATCAGAAGGAACAGTATACATTCCACATATTAAAGCGCCGTGATCCGGTAAGAAGGATGAAATATATTCACTCCCGATCAGAATAAAGTGGTTTCTGTGGATGAATGAAGGATTCGCTGTGTCACGTGTAATTCATTAAACCAGCCACAAAACTTCTCGTCTGGAACTGTAAAATGGTTACAATGGCACATGTAAAGAAAGTGGTCAGGATACACTGGTGCATATTGCACTCTTATGCAACGTTCAGTGCAAAGGCCAGTACTGTGATAATGATTAATGGAGGAACCGAGTACATGATGTACATTTTCTAGTGATGTACTACTATCCAACCTTGCGATGTTGGCAGGGTTTTTGGTACCATCTACAGTGATCTGATTTTGATCTGTATTCTGTCCATGTCCGTGAGGCCATCCTTATCAGCAGCGAGTGATTTTCAGCTTTTTTTTTTTTTTTTTTTTTTTTTTTGACAAAAGCCCCAAACAGAAGTAGGATAGACATCAGGATGGATCAGACAGGTTCCAGAGAGCAGAAGGAGAGCAGAAGTCAACTATTACCTTAGTTACCTTTGCTACAGTATTGAATAGGAATCTATGATTATTTTTGATATCTTCAATTAGGGCGGAGAAGCATGTTGATCCATCAACGCTCAGAGCTTTTCCGTAGCGCAGGACGCTCTGCTTCCGTGCAGTATAGAATACTACCATTAACACACTAATAATCTGAGCGGTCTGTTTTAATCATGTTTATTTTAAGTGGCTCTGCGTTATCTATCGGTACCGGTACGTGGATCGTTTGGTACCGGGCTGCAAACAAAAAGTTTACCTGGTTAAAATTATGGTTGTTTTTCTTTCATTAGTCTTCCGGATCTTATTTTGAAAAGTGACGGTTTCCTCCCTCACCTCACTACCGCACTTGACTCTGGCACGCCATTTCACGCAACAGCGACACAAACTAACCCTTGAAAAAAATGAGCCAAAAACAAAATTCACTGGCGAGATTTTTCGGGAAGGAACGAGCAAACGATGGGACAGCAGAAGGGTCACAGACTGAGAGCAAAAAAGAAAGCTGCATTTAAATGAAAATACCAAGATTCCTACCTAAGTTACGGCTTCATCGCAACAGGTGACACACAAGCTCCACACCCGCTATGCGAACCCCCCGCGCCTCATGCATGAATGTATGTTTGACGGAGAAACGAAGCAATGTGTGTCGATTATGACTAATACATTTCAAATGAGGTGACATAATTGTCTGAGATTCAGACTGTGGAAGTATAACTGGGCAGTTCCAGCATTATGGATGTAACATATTGTCCAAAATAACAAATGGACAATGCGAATGACGAACTGTTCACCAATTGATATTTCTAAGCTTTGCACAGAATCTTTGGATATCGTTGCGTCAAAACTGTTTGTGTAGCGTAAACCTGTCCTGTAAAACGTTATGGATATGTCCTGGCCGTGGAACCACCCAACTGTGTTTTCTAAATTTAATCCGAATGTCAGTATTAAAGCGTGTTAGAGCGTGACCACCATGGCGAGTGGTCGTCCTATAATGTTCTGGTTAACTTCCGCTGGATCTAAAATGGACACAGATGTCGTTCTCAGAGGGTCTTTCTGGTTATCATAATGGACATTAAAGTTTCCAACAATGAATGGTTTGTCTGAAGGAACAGACTGTGTCCGCAAATTCATAAAGAGGTTCAGAATACAAATTTTCGACTACTGGAATCAGCTGAAATGTCGCATCACTCGCACCTTTGAGTTGTACGCTACGCTACGTCAAGTGGCAGACGTACCGCTGCACTAACCTAACCTATACTAATGTTTCAGTGCTTCTTTGCATGTGCAGGAAACACCAGAGGCTGAACGCTCCAGCATGTACAGCTCACTGGTCGTAAATACCTCAAAAGAGATGATGTGCTTCAGTGATTTCCCGATGCCAGCACGCTACCCGAACTACATGCACCACTCCATACTGCTGAACTATTTACAGCTGTACGCCGAGAGCTTCGACCTGCTCAAGTACATTCACTTCCAGGTCATCACTGGTTCTTTCTTTCTTTATTTCATTTTTGTTCCCACATACATGCACATATTTTTATATATATATATATATATATATATGCAAAAGCTAACATGGGAATGTTTTAGACCACAGTGCTCATTGTGAGACCGACGCATGACTTCTCTCGTACGGGCCAGTGGGAGGTGGTAACTGAGAGCAGAGATGGGCGCAAACAAACACAGGCGTTCGACGGGGTGCTCGTGTGTTCGGGGATCTTCACACACCCTGTTACGCCCCTCTCGGCGTTTCCTGGTACAATCATGCTACAAATCTTCATACCTGTAAAGCACACAGACTCCCGAATCAGTCTCATTTTGAGCCATTTCCTTTTTTTTTTCTTTAGGAATAGACACGTTTCCAGGGAAGACTTGTCACAGTTGGGAATATAAGGATCCACGTTCATTCCATGGGAAGAGAGTGTTGGTTATTGGTACTGGCAACTCCGGTGGAGACATCGCTGTGGAGATTAGCAGAGTGGCAGAAAGCGTAAGCACAATCAGGGAACTGATCGACACAGACTCCGGTGCGCTCCTGGTTTTCCGGACGCCGGTTAAAACTAGGAAAACCCAGGAAACTGCCATCTGTTCCTTCATAATGTATTATTTCCCTACGTTATTTAGATGGCTACGTTTAGGTAATCATTCAGCATTGTGGGCTACAATGATGAGCCGAGACATGAAGTCACACAGAGATGAATGCAAGTAAGATTGATTACGTTGATTGAATTATATGTGATATATTGAATGGTAAGCAGAAAGTCGGTTCTCATAGTCAACCTGTTGAATGTGGGAGAAATGGGCAGGGGTCAAGACCTAAGCGACTCTGACGAGTGCCAGATCGTCATGGCCAAACGGCAAAACTTATGGGGTGTTCCCAGACAGCAGTGGTTAGCACCTACTGACAGTGATCCAAGGACAAACAATCCACAAATCAGCACCAGGGTGCTGAGTGCCCAATGCTCATCGATGCACAAGGACAACCGAGACTATCCAAGTCTCTTCCATTTCAACAAAAGAGCTACAGTCGATATTTTACTGATGAAATGGAGCTGCTTAGTCACAGACCAGTCAGACTATCCAATCCCTGTCCTCCATCGAAAGCGGACACAAGAGTCGAAGGCAACGGAAAGAGCAATAGAAGAAGGTTGCCTTGTGCGAGTATATTATATGGATAGGTGGGTAAACATGTACCACTTGCCTTAGGAAGTGATGGCACCAGGATGCAGTGTGAGAAGAAGGATAGATGAGGGAGTGTGAAAGTCTGAGCAACGACTTGGGTCTTATCGTTTTGGCTCATCTGTTTACGTTCAGAAGTTTGCTAGTGCTCCGCTGTTTTTTTTTTTGTTTTTTTTTTTGTGTGACTACAGATGCACCGATTGACCATTTCCCTGTATATTTTTCACCTCAAAGACTTTTCTGAGCATACGAGATGGAGCATGGGTTATGAGCCGTCTGTCTACCGGTGGCCTGCCTTTGGACATGGACTTGACTACGCGTCTGAACAACCTTCTGCGGCAAGTGCTTCCTCGATCTCTGTTGAACTGGGCAGTGGAGAGAATCTACAATCAGAAATATAACCACAGGCTGTACGGACTCCAGCCCAGCCACAGGTGCGGTGGGACGAAACAACATGGCGCTGCAGCTCACACATGAAAAGGACACAAAGCACTTTTCTGAAAATCTGTACAGTTGCAGCCAGGGTTTAATAAAGTCTTAGGGATACGTACTACATCCCAGAACAAAAAAACACATCAGTATACAATAAAGTCTATTAAAGGACTATTAAAGGTCTTTTTTAAAAAAGGCTGTCGTGGTTATCATTTAATGATGCGGCATACAGCTTGCTGCTCCATAGTAGCATTTATTGACTGTCCTAGCAAGTTTGAGTAAAGGATTAAGTAAAACATTCCTTCAGTGGCATCAGGCTCATCTGTCTGTCTTGCAGGATACTAGACCATCAGCCCATGATTAATGATGACCTACCAGGACGCATCCTTCAGGGGGCATTGCAGGTGAAACCGAATGTGCAAGAGTTCCGAGGCTCGACCGTTGTGTTTGACGACAAGGCAACTGAAGATGGGATAGATGCAGTTGTATTCTGTACAGGGTACAAGCCTAGCTTCCCGTTCTTGCTGCCTTCAGAGGACAACGATCCTACGGGGGAAGTGAGTCTGTACAGAAGAGTCTTCCCTCTGTACCTAGAGCGCCCCACGCTGGCCTTCATAGGGTTTCTCAATGCCACCGGACCCATAATGCCTATCGCGGAAATGCAGGCGCGATGGGCCACCCGAGTCTTTGCAGGTAATACAGAGAGGAGACAGTGTAACGAAAACACTGCCAAAAGCTTAGAAGATTCTAAAAAAAAAAAAAAAAAAAGAATCAACTGAAGTGAACGCTGATGCTTCATAAAGTTCATTCTCGGCATTTAAAAAGTGAAAGTGATTCATTGTCATTATTGACACACCACAGTGCATAACAACGAAATTTGTCCTCTGCATTTATCCCATATGTGAACAGTGACACACAGCAGGGGGCAGCTATTTTCAGCATCCGGGGAGCAGTGCTTGGGGGCGGCACCTTGCTCAGGGTACCTCAGTGGTACCTGCCGGCTGTGGGACTCGAACCTGCAATCTTTCGGTTACGGGACCGAGTCCCTAACCATTAGGCTACCATCTGCCTAATTTAGTATCTAATGTTAAAATAACGGCTATCAAATTAGGAGATGGACACTGTAATTCAATTTTAATGAAGAAAACTTACATTTCAGTTTGCTTTCCTGTTCAATTTTTTCCCCTCCTGCAACTCCACACCGCTGCATTCTGGTCTTCCACTGATCGAAGCAGTGCAGCAGGTCTTCTTCTGTTAGTCGTCTAAGAAGCTCGGTCAGTTTTTTTTTTTCTCGTTCACTTCTGGAACAGACTCGAAACAAGATCCTTCGTGTGCAGACTTGTTTTAAGGGAAAAATAAGAAGTGGCATGGTGGTAAATTAGTTGAATAAGGGGGGGTGGTCAAGTGGTATGATGCTTTTCAGGGGCAAAAACTGCTTCACTGAGAGCACTGTAATGATGAAAGAGGAAACCGTTTTCACACAGCTGCGGCTTCTTTTTTCTCGCAAAGTGTCGAAAACCCTTTTTGTAATATTGTCAGTTCGCTGTTACTCCAGGATCCTAGTTCTCCAATAATTACACCCTTAATAGAAAAAAGAAAACAGTTAACATGGCCTTGAGCTCGGACTGGATTGTTCGAGCTTTTTTCAGTACAAATCACTTCTCTGTTAAGCTACAGGTAGATTGAAAGTTATCATTAGGCTTAATTATCATTTGTGCGACTGATTTTACAGTAGTTTTGTAAAAATGTAAGTTCTTCAAAAAGATCCGCAAAACATCTTGAACACACTGGTACTGACTAGAGTACTGCAGCCTGTGAGTTTTTGTAATGCAAATCTTCGTTACACTAGAGTGGTCTTGCAGAACAGGGTTTAGTACTTTTCTTGTTCCGTCTTCATTGACTCATGAGACGTAAGTGTGTGTTTGATTGACTCGACTTAAACCAGCATGTTCACTCTTTTCCTCAAGGTTTAAACCAACTTCCCCCTGCATCAATAATGCACAAGATCACTGAGAAAGACTGGAAAGCAAAAATGAAAAGGTCATTTTGTTTACATTTTTTTTCCATCTGCTTTTAATATCCTTCTGCGAGAAGTCCGCTGTCCTGACACAACGTCTCATTTCTCGTGTCCTTTTTCCTTATCTCGTAATCTTTCACAGATACTCTTGTCCGAAGAAAGCCGCAATCGAGGTGGACTATATCCCTTATATCGATTCCATCGCGCAGGAAGTCGGTGTGCGTCCCAACCTCTTGTGGCTGTTCCTGACTGATCCTAGTTTGGGTTCGAGGATCCTTTTCGGTCCCTGCACCCCGTATCAGTTCCGGCTGCGTGGGCCGGGTAAGTGGGGCGGGGCTCGTCAGGCCATCTTCACCCAGTGGGAGCGTGTAGCCCAGCCACTCGAGACACGCCTCGTTCCGGAGCGCAAACCTTCTGGACTAGTCTACTGGCACGGTCTGGCAGGGGTGATGCTGATCATTGCTGTTATTGCTTTTAACTATGTTTGACTTTCCTACCATGCATAGGATTATAAATAAATATCACCTAACAACACGAACGATCCGCTGACATTCTGGCGCACAACACGCTCTACTAATAAAATATTAATCAGTCAGCGTTCAAAATAATATAAATAAATAGCATTGTATTGACGGTGTCTTTTAACATCCATTGTATGCACGGTGGGAATTCCCATTTCCGGTTGTAGTTTGTTATAGTAGTCGAGAGGAGAACTGCAGCGATCGTGGCTGTTTTTAAAATTAAAGGAGAATTTTACGAGCAAGAGAAGAAAACAGGAGCTGTAGCTTCTCCGTTTGTCAGGAATCATTGCACCATACCAACACTAAGACTTGATGTATAGGAACAAAAGTCTCTTCTTGGACTCTGACCTCAAGGTGGAAGCATAGCTGAAAAAGCCTCCCATTTTCCCCCTCAAACTGTATTTCAAAGCCCAGTCTCCCGGAGACCTTCTGTTTTGTTTTTTTTTCTCTCCAGAAACTCAAATTGTTCATGGCCCTCAAACTTCATTATGATATAACAGTCATACACTTATGCTTAAAATTTTGTATGACTGTTTGATGTTACTCAATTTGCCGGATCGTCTTTTAAGTACAATCTGCACGCACAATCCACAGACTGAACAATTTCGACCATGTGTCATTGCAACCTGGCATCCTACAACTGATTCAGCGGGATTACGGGTCAGTTGAATGCTACCGTACTTACTGTACCTGTTGTCATAATGTCAGGCCGGGAATATCAGGTAATGATGAATGTTAATATAAACTGAAATGTGTTTTGCACCTCAGTCTTCATCTGCAGAGTTTTTTTTGTTGTTGTTGTTTTTTGGATAAATTGATGTAGCTGTTGTAACAGATAAAAATAAATATGCGCAGAAATCTTTTCTACTGTCCAACTGTCGTTACTATCCACCCCCCCCCCACCCGTGCCAAAAAACCTCTCAGATTCTGATCGTGATTGCTGCATTACTCCAGTGTTTCCGTAAGCAATAAAAATCTTGAGTAAAAATTACAGGAGATACAAAACCATCCTGTTTTGCAACACCAGTATGTTTTTAGATTTTAGTATTTATAGTATTTTAGAATACTATACTATTAATAAATAAACCTCTGTATGTCTGTGTATATGTGCACACACACACACGCGTATATGTGCATACGTATGTGACGGATATCGAAACCCTTCTCTCACTTGCATTGTGGTGGTGTTCAGAGGTAAACTTAGGAAAATTGTGTGACTGTCCAAACACTTATGGCCCATATCAGTATTAAAGGGCTGCAGTGCAGCAATAAAAATGTGTGAATTTATGTCCTATATTACCACTTGAGAAAAAAACCGACATCTTTCTAATGATTTATATATTTCACATAATATCTACAACAAAATAATCACTAAATGTTTCAACAACAACAAAAAAAAATCATTTTAACTCATCTTACCCTTTGGCCTAATCGTTACTGTACACCAGTGCCCTCTTACCTAGAAAGTGCACTTAATCTGGCAGACGTTGTTCAGGAGACAATCTACAGTAGGTGAAAGAGCCTCTCGAATTATACAAGCATGAATGACTGAAGTGAATAAAGAAGAAAGGGAAACGAATGCTGATGCGAGAGCTTGGGTTTAAAGCAGGGTGACTTCAGGAACGAAGGTATCTGAAAGACCAAGCCATGTTTTGTCACTGACTGCCACACCTGAGTAGGGTTCATTTTGTTACACATATGTATAGGGTTTACAATAAACCTTGACCCTTGTTATTGTGTTGTTCTTACTTGATCATGATACAGTATGCTGTTCGAAATTTTTATTTATTTTTTTGGTAGTCTATTAACATCCTTATGCCAACTCATACACACTTTGATACAACTGTTGCCATTTAAAAATGTTCTCCATGGTGCTTTGGGAAATTGGGCCAAAATTGCGTTTAATTTCATTTTATTTTGTTACTTTTGTTATTCATCATTAAGTATTTCGAGGGGAAGAAATGTGAAGAGATACGAGTCATGCTTTGTACTCGCAGGGGCATAGCAAGCTCTAAACAAGAATTCATTTTGGTTCTATTCGCAAAACACCATGCTATTGTAAAGAGACACTCGCCTAACAGTCATAATTAATGTAAAGAAGGATGTGCTGTTTACCTTTATGTTGAGAATTTTATGAATTTATTTATCAACTAATTTATAAATTCATTGCTCGTTATGTTGAGCTCCAGTATGACTGGGTAAATGTCATGGACCTGGGTTCCTAGGATTCATAGGCATGTGGAATAAGCCTATTTGATCATTTGATTTGTGTTCAAAAACAAATATTGTCCCAAGGCTAGGTGTTTTGTACTGCAGGACGTTTTCCAGGACGTGCAGGACCAGAACATGATTGTTTTTAAGTTCAAGGTTTAAACCAAAATATTGTGTGTGTGTGCATATATATATA
>JAOVYU010000040.1:5046431-5057950 GCA_025674565.1 Synodontis membranacea | reverse complement strand
ATATATTATAAGTATAATAATATGTAAGTCTAATAAGTTAATTTTGACTCAAGTAATGGAGAGAGAGCTTTTTTAAACTTTTGGCATAATATTGTTTGTTCATTGACTTTTTTTTTTTAGTAACGTCAGTTGCTGTGTAGTTTCGGCTTTCCGTCTAATTTCGACTCCTGATTCTACTTGTCTGCATGTAGAAGACTCGGTATGGCTCGACGCGTTGCTGTGATCGGAGCAGGAAGCTCTGGACTGACCTGCATTAAGTGCTGCTTGGATGAAGGTCTGGAGCCAGTGTGCTTCGAAAGCAGCGATGACATCGGAGGACTGTGGAGGTTTAAGGTAGGATGCGGTGGATCTCGCCAACTTCCCCGTACTTTAATATGCATGCTCAGGTGAATATTTGAATATAATAAATCAATTGCATGAGCAGCTTTCTGCACGAGACTGTAAGACTTAGCCAGCTGACTCACAGGAGTATCGATGAATTTGCTATGATTCCGAACCCATGTCATCATCTGCTTCCCCCTCCAGGAGAATCCTGAGTCGGACAGGGCCAGCATCTATCAATCACTGATCATCAACACCTCAAAGGAGATGATGTGTTTCAGCGATTTCCCCATCCCAGCCCATTTCCCGAACTACATGCACAATTCTTACATTATGGACTACTTCCGCATGTATGCTGACCGTTTCCAGCTCTGGCGCTATATACGCTTGCAGGTCAGCTAGCAATCGGTGCTGTTTGCCACCCATGTGCTTAAAGATCCCGTTGCACTTGGATGCACAGTGCATGGTTTTATATACTCGGATAAGATCAGTTCTGTTTTCATTGTTAACATCTAACAGTTCATGTTTACTGGACTTGGTTTAAAGGCTGGACAGTTGCTTTAATTGCAAATGGATGTGTATGTTTCAGACGAAAGTACTTAACGTCACCCCAAGACCAGATTTTGCTCAGTCAGGTCAGTGGGACATTGAGACAGAGGACAGGGACGGGAAGAAAGAGAAGCAGGTGTTTGATGCTGTGCTTGTCTGCACTGGACACCACTGTCATCCCAACATTCCTCTGAAAAGCTTCCCAGGTACTGTATAACAAGTCTTTTTGACCGGGCTGTCATTTTGCAACGTTAAGCATTTATAGCATGCATGGATGAACACCTATATTAAAAAAAAAAATGCCCTTTGCCAGACATACACCGCGTTACTGTTTAAACGGCTGATGTTTATCCACGGCAGAGCAGCCATGTCAGTATAATGTTACATAATTGTTACAGAGTTCACATTAGACTAAACCTTGGACTCTGTTCATTTATTAACTGTGTAAATCAAAGAGCCTGGTTTGAACTGACGACATCATATCTGCAGTGAACTTACTCGTACTATAGGGTTTGCACGTTTTGCATGTTTGCCTTAGAGAAAATGTAGATTAAGACATTTCCGCCGTATACCGCGATATCCTGGACCTAGAATTAAAATATAACTCCGATGAAATGTAATACCACACCTTTGTGCTTTTGGCTAAAGACATTTATTTACTCATGCAAAGGCCAAAGATCTGACGGAGATCGTTTAAAATATTTACACAATGTTATTACTGTCTCGGGTGTAAGCCCAGAAGTGCCCAGTCCCCCTCTCCCCTTGCTTACTTATAAGGGTATGACATCCATGTGCCTTTCTCCCCGGACCACAGTGTGCAGCCATCATTTTCACATCTGTCGCGGTGCTTCGTTTATCTCAGATGTTGTTTACCATCCCTGCCACTAGCACTGATAAGGGAATTGCCTGTACGAATCTGTTTAAAAACGGTTGAACCACAGCCTTCCCTCGATCTCTGCGTCGGCTGTTGCCAGGACACTGTGCTCATAATAGACAGGGTCTCGTAAGGGTACCTATCCCCCTCCGCAGTTTAATGTTGTCGTGTGTGGGAGTACATCGGGCATCTGCCAGTTCTATACGTACCAACAGTAGACTAGCCTGTAGCGTGCTTGAAACCATATGAAGTTCCGCTCGATTCTTTTGAGAGAACGTCGACCTTGTCAGATCTCGTCTCCAAGATTATGGCGGGACTGCCTTCATCCACCATCGCAGTAGCAAGGAAGTGCTCATTAAATTGTGACCTGTGCACGCAAAGGCACAGGTCACAACTGTCCGGCAACTGCATGGCTCTCGAGCGCAATTGGTCTTACTGCTGGATACTGGCAGAGTCTACGTCATCCCGGTAACGAGATGAGTTCAGTTCACGTCTTCGTGCAGCAAGCCTCAAGTTGAAGCAACCTTCTTAAATTTTCTTAACATTTTAAGAAGAAAGCTTCTTTAAAAAAAATTAATAAATTCCCCATTGTACCTCTAACACCATTAAAGAGAGCCTCTAAAATGGGTGTGGGTACATGCACCCTATGAACTGAGCGCACACTCCTGTCTACACTGCTATTGATTTTATGCTTCGCGTGCAGTTATGAACGTGCCCCAGCATCACTTTTATACAGCAGCAAACACTGTTTCGTTTTGGAATGACGTACCGCAAAGCACATTGATATAGCGTTGCAGATCTTGGACTGGGTAACTCTCGGGAGTGTTTTCAGCGGCACGTCATGCTGGAAAAGGCAGTTAAGCCACAGTGTCACCAAATACTGTTTCTTCGCATAACGTACGACTCGTTAAATAAAGGTCTTGATAAATATGTGTGCTTCACTTCAGGGATTGACACATTCAAGGGGAAATACATCCACAGTCGTGACTACAAGACTCCAGATGAATGGCGGAACAAGAGAGTGGTTGTGATTGGAATTGGTAATTCAGGAGGTGACATCGCTGTGGAGCTCAGCAGGGTGTCCAAACAGGTGAGTGCACCACTTCACCAGAGCCTGTGTCCATCAGGAGAACTTGCCCTTGAGCAAAAAAAAAGGGGGGGGGGCACCCGGATGTTATTTAATGACTTTTAGTAAACCGTGAGCAGACACTGGCTTGCCATGCAGCCATGAGAGGAGCGGTAGCTTAGTAAAGATTCCTCAAAATTCATACTCTTTTGGATAGAATCATGATGACTTCAGTAAAATAGTGAGTACTAGTGACGTGCATATCCGAAACTTTATTGAATTCGTTCCTCTAATGATGAGGTTATACTGCTTCGTGTTATTCCGCCACGTCTAAACCCATGTTCCCATGTTTGAAAAAAGAATTTTGATTTGCCAACAAGTCGAGCACATGTAGAGATCATGTTCGGTATTTCAGTGCACGTTGGTCTAAAAAAGAAATAAATCTTGCCTGTCCATTCAGGTTTTCCTGAGCACTAGGAGAGGCTCGTGGATCCTGAATCGTGTAGGAACCCAGGGTATTCCAGGTGATATGACTATTAATAGAGTGTTTCGAATGGCCCAGACTGTTCTGCCCTTTGGGTTCTTATGCAACTTTGCAGAGAAGAGGGTCAACGAGAGGTTTAACCATGCATTGTATGGACTGAAGCCAAAACACAGGTACAGTGGTTACAAATGCTTACATTTTATTTGCACTGCATATTTCATAATAGTGGGATTGTAGAAGTGTTACTCCCCCTAGAAGAAAAAAAAATAGCACTTTTATAGCCTGTTTTGTGAAACTCAATTTGGGCATTTCCTTCTCACGTCCTTCCAGAATGCTCAGCCAGCACCCCATGGTAAATGACGATCTGCCAAATCGAATCATTTCTGGCACCATCAAGGTTATGCCAAATGTGTGCGAATTCCGTGGCTCCAGTGTCGTCTTTGAGGACGGCACTGTTGAGGACAACATCGACCTGGTGGTGTTCGCCACGGGCTACACCTTCTCTTTTCCCTTCCTGCAAAGCCATGTGATCGCAGTCACAGAGAATAAGACACCATTGTATAAGTATGTGTTCCCTCCGGGCCTTGAGAGACCCACAATGGCTATCATTGGCCTCATCCAACCTTTGGGAGCCATCATGCCCGTCTCCGAGATGCAGGCTCGCTGGGCCACGCGTGTCTTCAAAGGTGAACGAGTTTAAAGGTTAAACGTAGCATGTGGGCTCATTCCTCGAGCGTCATCTTGCTGCGCAGTTGCTTTTTTATGAATGTGGCTGATTTATAGACAGAGCTTTTCTTTCCCAGAAACCGCATGTATATGACATATTGTTCAATGTTGCCATATAGGGATTAGTAAGCTTCCATCAAGGAGCAGCATGCTGAAAGACATTAAAGAGAAGGAGGACTGTATGGCAAAGAGGTAACACACACACACACACACACAATCAGAGGTAATACATACACTATATGGACAAAAGTATTGGGACGCAAATCTTAATTGTTGAATTCAGGTGTTTCAGTCAGTATAAAATCAAGCACCTAGCCATGCAGTCTCCATTTACGAACATTATAAACATCTGTCTGTATAAGGAATTAAATAACAAAGAAGTCCTGATTAAAGAGGCTAGGGTACTGAGGATAATACTGTAATCCTTATCCATTACGTCCTTATTCAGGTATGTAACCTCCCAGAGACATACCATCCAGGTAGATTACATCCCCTACATGGATGAGCTGGCCAAGCAACTGGGTGTACGTCCCAACTTCCTGTGGCTGTTCCTGACCGATCCTGGTCTGGGTTTCAGGATTCTGTTCGGTCCCTGCACCCCGTACCAGTTTCGGCTGCGCGGGCCGGGTAAGTGGGACGGGGCTCGTCAGGCCATCCTCACCCAGTGGGATCGCGTAAGCCAGCCGTTCAAGACACGCAGTGTCCCTGAGCAGGAGTCACGTCACTCCCATCTCTCTCTCCTTCTGACTGTGTCCGCTGCTGCTCTACTGTCAACTGCCGTCTTCACCTGGACCAACCTGCATAGTTTCCTCCCGGACATCGCGTCCTTCCTGGAGAAGATAAAATCTTATCTGCCTCTGGCTGCGGTGAGGAAGTGACCACTAAAGCAGTGATATAGAGTGCTTAGATATAGATCAGACAAAAGTTTGTTCTCCTGAAGGCATTATACATCGAGTGGGGCTAAGGGCCATACATTATGAGTAAAAAAAAAAAAGAAAAAAAGATGACATAAATGTAAAGTTGTTTTTAACATTTCCTGTTAATTTTTAAAAGCCTCAACAATAGCATGAAATACTTGCTCCCTAATGATTCTTATTGTAAATCTGTATACACCTACTGTATATTGGATTTATTTTTTTTTAACATGCCTTACGTTCAAGGCTGCAGGCACTAATCTTAGAAAAGTAACCAAACCCTTTTTTATAATTTTACATAATTTTGTTACATGCACGATTACATGTTAAACTTTTATCAAATTAAATGCAACTTGTTTCCACTAAACATCGGATAAGTTGACTTTCTCACATGGCTCTGCATACCATTAACATTTCATAACATGATCTTTTCATTTTAATGATGGAATAAGTTCATGTTTTTTTGTTTTTGTTTTTTTTTTCATTTTGGATCACGTTGTATGATAAAATGTACAAATATAAAAATCTATATTTTGGTCTATAACTAAGAGTATATTATTTTATATTGAACATATATTTTGGAAATTTTCACTTTAACTTGGGTAAAGAGGTTCGAAGTTGTATTTTAACTCAATATTGTTAAAAAAAAACAACAAAAAAAACGTTTTTTAATTTCGCTTGAATTAGAAATACGTCTAGTCGTCCGGATCAGAGTTTTTATCAACTGAAATGTCTCGCTGGTTGCTTATGGAAAAACACGACACCGTTTTTTACAGTTGTCCCTCGCCACTTCGCGCTTTGAATTTCGCGGCTTCACTCTATTCACGCTTTTTTTTTTTCTTTCAAATACAGTACATTCATTAAAAAGTTGATCGAGACAGTGAAAATGCAGGTTGCGCTCGGTTGTCTTGAGTCAATTATTTTTATTAACTTTTTTCCAAAAAATTGGGTGTTCCTTTATGTCTAGAGGGCTCTAATAATGTTAAAAACTGTATTTAGAAGGTCGTAAACAGGTTTTCTATGCTCTATATTCGATATATAAATAAAGAATACTACTTTGTGGAAATTCACTTATCGCGGTAGAGTCTGGAACGGATTAACCGCGATAAAGAGGGTTTACTGTACATGTCTTCCAGGAACACTAGAGAATTAAAATATCACATTCAGTCTGATTTTTGCCAGTTTCCGTATTTACACGTGGTGAGTTCGGGCGTTCTCAATACCTATTTTCAATTCTCATTCTCAATTTGAAGGCCCCACTTCAGCTAACCAAAGTCAACTTGTGCTCACCTACAGAAAACGATATAACATAAAAATGTATAATAATAAAGATCAGTTGAGTGTTTTCAAATGGAACCTTCTTCATTTCATGATGTATACGGTAAGTCTCCTAACGTTCTTCATTTTAAACTTTATAATATACAGCACTACAGTATAAGACTAATGGCAAAAATGTGAACTTTTACTACAATTGTGAAAAGGCTTTCGGAGCAATATATTAATTAACTTATCCTTAACAGAACACTTTTGTGATTCATATACAGTAGCACCTGATGTTTGAAAGTAATGGAAATACCATCTACTGTTTTCGTATTGTACCGATCCCTATACATTTTAGTTTTTTTATTTGTTCCTTTGATACACTCTTGCTACTTTCTTCTGTCAACCATTTCATAGTATAATGCTTCTGTGTAGCGTTTCATTTTGCCGTAGATATGGTTCAAAACATGAAAATGTGGGACAAAATGAGCCTTATTCCTACTGTACATAAAGTAGCGAGGCCAAGCCATTTATCACTGACATTAACATTAACATGTACACAGAATAACTGAAGTTCACACAAAGCCGGCGAGATTCTCGGTACTCAGTCAATGACAACATTTCAGTTGCCTGAGATACTGTGATCTACCAGATCCGTACTGAATTTCCACGCTTCCCAACTTGGGCATTGGGAACTATGATCTAACATGGTTATCATCATAATACGTAACGGATCGATCCTACCATTTAAAACTGACAGATGGGCTTAGCTCCTGTCCCTTAGATTAACTACCAGATCCTGGAAGATTTCTTCTTCACACCATCAGAACACACTTTCTTATAACAAGCTGTAGTGATCAACAGTTATGAACAGTCTCTGATTTTTATGGTGGTTTCATTTTAAGGTAGAGAGACAGAATATCAACCATAAATCTAGAAAAAAAAAACACTACATAAAAGTTATAAATTGATTTGCCTTTCATTGAGTCAAATAAGTATTTGATCCCCTACAACCCAGTCGGAATTCTGGCTCCCACAGGTCGGGTGTGGCACACAGATTGCAATCAATTATTTACAGATACACCTGGTCTCATCTCGTTATGTGTATAAAGTACACCTGCCCACAGAACCGGTTTCTTCCATTACAACCTCTCCGTCACCGTGGGTAAGATTAAAGAGCTCTCAAAGGAGGTCAGGGACAAGATTGTAGACCTTCACAAGGCTGGAATGGGCTGCAAGACAATCAGCAAGAAGCTTGGTGAGAAGAAACTGTTGGTACGATTATTTGGAAATGGAAGAAATATAAAATGACCATCAGTCGCCCTCGATCTGGAGCTCCATGCAAGATCTTGCCTCATGGGGTGAGGACGATCATGAGAAAGGTGAGGGATCAGCCCACAACTACATGGGAGGAGCTTGTTAATGATCTGAAGGCAGCTGGGACCACGGTCTCCAAGAACACCATTGGATTGAAGCCTTGCAGTGCCCGCAAGGTCCCTCTGATCAAGAAGGCACATGTACAGGCCCATCCTAAGTTTGCCAGCGAATATCTAGATCAGACCTGGGCAAACTACGGCCCGCAGGCCACATCCGGCCCGCATAATGATTCAATCCGGCCCGCCAAATGAGTTACCCCCACCCCCGTTGGAGATTGTCTGTGAAATTATAAATTTCGGTACAGTGTGCTCCGCCCCCATCGGAGATTGTCGGCAACAATACCAGGACAAAAACATCCGCCCCCTCCCCGATTAGAGACTGTCGGTGAACCCCCCCGTCGAACATTGCCTGGTCCGGCCAAGCTGTCGAATGTAAATTACAAATGTGGCCCACGAGTCAAAATAATTGCCCACCCCTGATCTAGATGATTCAGAGAAGGCTTGGGAGAAAGTCCTGTGGTCAGATGAGACTGAAATCTAGCAGGCTCGTTGGTCTAGGGGTATGATTCTCGCTTAGGGTGCGAGAGATCCTGGGTTCAAATCCCGGACGAGCCCGAGTTTTGGGGCAGATGGTGACCTAATGGTTAGGGAAGCGGCTCTATAACCGAAAGATTGCAGGTTCGATTCCCGCAGCCAGCAGGTACCACTGAGGTACCCTGAGCAAGGTGCCGCCCCCAAGCACTGCTCCCTGGGCGCTGAAAAAATAGCTGCTGTGTGTCACTTCATATATGGGTCAAATGCAGAGAACACATTTCGTTGTTGTGCGCTGTGGTGTGTCAGTAATGACAGATAATCACTTTCACTTCACTTTCAACTCCAACAGCCGTTTTTGGAGGAAGAAATGCTGAGTATGACCCGAAGCACACAATCCCCACAGTCAAGCACGTTGGTGGAAACATTATGTTTTGGGGTTGTACAGGACGACGACTTCACCGCATTGAGGGACCAGTGGATGGGGCCATGTACCATAAAATCTTGGACGAGAACCTCCTTTCCTCAGCCAGAACACTGAAGATGGGTCTTGACAGTGGCCCAAAACCCACAGCCAAGGCAACAAAGCAGTGGCTGAAGAAGAAGCACGGTAATGTTACGGAGTGGTCTAGCCAGTCTAAAGACCTTTATACTATCAAATATCTGTGGAGGGAATTGAAAGTTTGAGTTATCAAGTGGCCGCCAAGAAATCTAAAGGATTTAGATTTAGTTTCTGTAAAGAGGAGAAGGCCAAAAATCCCTGAATCCACAAATTCAGCAGGGGATCACGTAATTATTTCCCCCATTGTACTTGAGCTTGTTTATAATGCAAGCTCCATCCCCCCACCCCCACCCCAACCCCATGCAGGTCTATGCATGCTTGTAAGATGAGATCTTGCTCTTTCAGTGTTCCAGCTAAAAAATGTGTCCTGAGTTTTGCAAACCCTTGAACATGGCCATTTAAAGACGCGATGTACTGCAGATGCATATGCAGGGAGCACAGTGGTGCAGAGGGTAGTGCCCACTTCTGGTTTCCAGAAACATACCAGCAGGTGGATTGAATATGCTAAATTGCCGATGTGTGTAAATGTCTGTGTGCATAGTGGCCTGTCATGGCCTGGCATCCCATTGAACGTGTGTGCCCACCTTGTGGATCCTCTGCAACTTTGTCCAGGTTAAAAGGTCACTGAAAATGAATGAATAAATGAAAGAATGGACACATTTAATGATTACTTTGTTTGGTATTGATTCAGTTTGCTTATTGTGTTGGTGAATTTTATGCCCAGTGACAGGCTATAGTCGTGCAACCGGACATCAAAACATGGCATTTGAAGAGTTTGGCAAATTTTGAGATTCCTCTGTTATCGCATCTCAATCTTTGCATTCCTTTTGTCGCGTACATGAAGAAGCTAAGACATGGGGAATTCATGCAAGGTAAGGACAATTTAAAAATGATAAGGAGCCCTGAAGTCACTGAATGCTGATAAGCACAAACTGATTTGAATCAAGGTAGGTACAAGGTGTTCCAAATATCAGTACCTGTATCTGAATTCCGATTTAAATCTGAAGTGGGTGTGATATGAATCTTACCACAATGAACCTGGGAACGTTGAAAATAACCCCTGCAAATGCATCACGCAACTTGGTCTTTGTGTGTCCTGGTAGCTGTTCGCTCTCACCTGATTGAGATTAAAAACTTCCTGCTTGCACAACTTTTTTCGTTCCATTGCATATTATCCCAATCCTGATGTATTCCAAAAAATAATCAACAGCACACCTACTAATTCTATCTGTATCTGTATCCCTTTAGGACTCTATCTACTCTATTTCCTTTTTTTTTTTTTTTACAATAAGCATATTTACAAATTACAGGGTGAGATTAAAAGATGTGCAAGAATAAGCTTATAAATCCAATTATAGTTTAAAGTGTATTGTGCAAAGTCTCCACAGCAGTGTAGGACCTGAGTAACGCAGAACAGCATTAACAGTGCATTATAAAGTGATGGAATAACCATGACACTATGAATGGTAGAGTGGCATGTCCCGATTGAGGAGTCGAATGGCCTGTGGATAGAAACTCTGTTTTGGTCATAATAGTGCGGAACCTTCTGCCTGATTGCAGAAGCTGGAACAGTCCGTTACTGGGGTGAGACAAGTCCTTCACAATCCTGGTTGCCCTGGTCTTACATCTCCTGGTGCTCTCACTGGAGGGCTTTCTGGTCCTGGACATAGCCAGGATGCTCTCAACAGCACCAGAGTAGAAAGCCTTTAGGACAGCAGGGGAAATTTAAAACAGATTTACATACAGCAGTATTAAAATATGTAAAATACAAATGGATGATGACCCGAATCACCTGCTATTACAGGTTACTAAATAGTGCACTACTCTCACGGCCAATATTATGTACAAGTCCTGACCATCACAACTATTTGGTGTTATATTTTTGAGCGTGGTTGTTGGGATTTTGTGCTTATTGTGCTTTCAGCATGAGCATGAGTGAGTTACTTAGGGTGACCATGCGTCCTCTTTTTCCAGGATGTCCTCTTTTTTTTTTGAGTCCAAGGTGGGATTTCTAAATCACCAAAAATGTCCATTAATAGGATTTTGCTTTCTACAGTTGCCTTTCCTTTTGCGGGTGTCCATCTGCCCTATGCTGCCATTATGCCCCCAGTGTCCTCTTTTTTGAAAACCAAAATATGATCACCCTAAGTTACTCATGCTGGATGAGGAGGTCTGGGGGTGAGATCTGCTTTCCATTTCACCCTAAAGATGTTCAGCTAGCCATGTTTTCATGCACAGACGGCACTAGTGTCATTCTGGAACATGGCTTTTTAGCGCCAGTGAAGAGATATTGTGTAGTTGAATCTTTTTTTATTTATTTTTTTTTTTTGAGTAACTTGAGGAAGAACTACGTTTCAGGTGGAAACATACTTTTGGACATACTTCAAAACAGTACACTGATTTTTGTGTACAGTACAGTAGTAGTGTACTGGCGTGCTGTTTGTCACAGACGACACAGTACAGAGCCGTATATACTGTAGAGTTCGGCTAACTCTGCACCATGTTGTAACCCATCTCCATATGTCTCTGAGTTTGCAGCGACATCTGGTGGTCCATGCCAGCAACTACACTCTGATGTCAGGACCCACAGCGGCGGCAAGTAAAAAAAAAAAGTAATACAGTAAGACCTCGTGCATTCGCGTTTCTGTATTCGCGACTTCACGCAATTTTCTGTGGAATCTGACTAATTTACATTCACATTTTTTTTCACACATCTGCGAAATCCTCAAAAAGCCTGGCATTAAACGATAACTGTCACACACTGCCCACGTCACCGGGCTCAACTAACTAAGTAAATTGAGACTAGATTTTCATTATATTTCAATAAATATACTTTTTGTGACATTTTTGTTTGGT
>JAOVYU010000040.1:5006766-5018770 GCA_025674565.1 Synodontis membranacea | reverse complement strand
CACGCCCGGATCCTGTTCTATTTGCCACTTGGTGCATTATTTGGGTTATGGAACATAACACCTTGCCATTATTAGTGTTTAGGGATTAAAATATTCATGTTCTGTTTTTGGGTCTGTCCTGGAAGGGGTGTTTTTTAAATAATTATTTGAGGTCCTGAATAAGTCATCATGTGAAGTACTGTGAAGCTTGATCAGTAAATTGTCTTTCCCTCAGGGTGAGCTCCACGAGCCCCAGCAGTCAGTCCAGTAAGATGAACAACATGTTATATCCCAAACAATTTCAGTCTGGATCACAAGGCATGCGAATCCCACAGCACTTCCCCGCACAGTTCCCACAGGTAGGTCACTGAGAGAATTCTTTTACCTTCAAGAGTAGGTAATCATGCAATAACATTATACATCGTTCATCTGTTTCTATCCCAAATAGATGCTGCCTCAGCCCAACATGGTGTCTCCCCTGGTTCGTCCCCCTCATGCTAACTCTTTTCCTGGAGCGGTGCAGCGAACACCTATGGGTCCTCCTATATCCCCCAACCTTGGAGGGGGCCTGATGCCACACCAAAGGCCCCAGCACCCTCCCCGAGGCCCCCTTGGGCCACCTCTAGCACCCCGGGGCACACAGGCAGCTCTTAAGGCTGAGCAGGACCTTAAGGTAATGCTAAAAAGGTTCATGGGGTAAATTACAGTAAATACCTCGTGCATTCGCGGGGTTAGGTTCCAGACCCCGGCACAGATGTGTGAAAATCGCGAATGTTTGGAGTCACTAAAAATGCTAATAAATGCTTATTTCTAAAGTTTAAACCCTAAACATGACCTAAATCAAGCTCTAAAGGCAATTTTTTTTCATTTAAAAATTAGCTTAATACATTACCCTTAAAAAATAAATGAATGGTTGATGTAATCTGTAAAGTGGCGAATACAGAAAGGCGAATGCACGAGGTATTTACTGTAGTAAGAAGGTTCGGGTTATATAATAAATAAGGACTTTGTTTGATTACAGTGATCCTGTTTATGAACACAGCCCGCTTTCCTTTGTCCTAGGCTAAACAAAGAGCAGAGGTACTACAATCGACTCACAAGTTCTTCTCTGAGCAGCAGCAGCAGATGAAGACATCAGCTGCTAAATCTGCTCGTATGGATGGAGCAGGCAAGCCCATTGACAGTGTCGTCCCAAACCACCAGGGGGTGCCACCAGAGCGCACCGAGCCTGACAAACCCACACCCCTTGCTGCGACCAAGCCTATCCGCACCGGTCCCATCAAACCGCAGGCCATCAAACCAGAGGAGAGCAAGTAAATCAAGGTCACCTGCAACAGGACTGACACATGGATGGATGGATGGACGGATGCAGTGATTTGACAGGAGATATTTTATTAGAGGGGAAGTAGTAGTTTGAGTTGTGGGGAGGAGAACGGGAATGCTGGGTGAACTGTAGCGTGTAATTAAGCTATAATCAGTTTGGATCACTCACCTTTGCCCTGCCTTTCTGCTGCTCCACCACTCACTGGTCTCCTGTTCTCTCCATAGTGGAGAGTTAAATTTTTCCAACGGACACGAAAAGGTAGAACATAAAATGACTGTACGTCCATATTGTACGATGAAGATATATAGCGAAATGAAAAGGTTAAATTTGCTGCTGGATGCACCATTTTTATAATTGATTCCCCTCCCCACTTTCCTTAAGTAGAATCACATGCTAGGAGGGCAGTTATTTCTTTTCTCCCCCCCCCCCTTTGGAAAGGTTTTGTCTACTCCCTTTTTTTTTTGTTGTTATTGTAGGTAACAAAAAATCTTTGTTTTTAAATGTTCGATTTTGTAGTTTTGATTTTTTTTTTTTTTTTTTTTTTTTTTGCAGTTGAAGAAAGACATGAAAATGTGCACACCTCCATCTTTAACCTGCGTGTATGGAAACTGCTCACTTTCTCGCTCTTCTTTTCCTTCTCGCTATAGTTGAAGCAATTTTTCCTGACCAAGTTGTGTGTCAAAAACAAGACAAGTGCAGGTTATATAAAATGCTGAAGAAAAAAACCCCCAGGTCTTTATGCTTTTAAATCCCTGAGAGATGCATGGTTAGTGTAACTGATTTGACACTTTGCTGATGAATTCACTTGAGTCATTGAAGCTGTCCCTACTGAGAGCCTTCCTTCATTCCTTCTTCCCTGAATATTATTTCCCCCTCGGTGAGCTGCGTATGGAACGAGAACGTGTAAAAGTCTGGAATCTTTAGCCAAAGGTTAGGCATTATAAGAAAACCCCTTTATCATGCAATTTTTTTTTTGTTTGTTTGTTTTTTATTATAAATGAACGGTTACTAGTTTACTTTAGAGTTGATCACGTATGCTTCAACCCTTCCCTGTTTGCTGAATGCAAGTGGAGGCATTTTCAGATGTTCACACTCTTTGGCACAGCTCACAGTTATGCCATGCTGCTGATGAAACTAGGGGTTGGGCCCCTGCCCTTTTTGACCACCAGTCATAGCGGAAAGGGGTCACGGAAAAACCTTTCATAGTTCAACATTTCAAAGTGCGAATCAACCTCTAAGAAGAGTGTAAAAGGACAGAAAGATGGGGGGAAATATATACTGATAGAACTGTAGTTCGGATGCAAACAGGACTTATTTTGTGTTGTCCACAGGCCTCAGTCTCCTGGGCCTTTACCCTTTCCAGTCCATTTCTTTCAGGTTGCTAATGCAGACGGAAGGCTGCAGGTATACACGTGTTTAAATGTGGCTCCCGAATGACAAACGGGAGAGGAAGGAGTGGAGATGGGAATGATTCTTTTTTTTTTTTTTTTTTTTTTTTTTTTTTTCTTCTCGTTTGTTTTACTTGTACAGGGGTTAAATCGCTGTATTAAAATATGTAAGGTCTTATTTACATTGGTTTGGTTACAGAAACTAATAAAATAATATGCTGTCAAAAATGAAGTCTGACCTGATGTGTGTTCTTTTTTTCCCCCTCCATTGTTTAAACCTAAAACAGTGATAGCACAATGTGTACCTCTTTTGTGTAAAGTGTTTAAAATTCAATAAAAGTTTGAATTGAAATGGTCAGCCATATTCATAATATAATAAGCTTTATTCAAAGTTTAAGTTGTACATAAGTTAGTTTCATGAATATCCATAATATCAGTACCATGCTGTATTGAGTGATTAACAAAAAAAAAAAAATACTGATTCTGAGTAGCTGAAGCAAGGTGAGGGAGTTATAATTTCCTGTAGGATGGAGTTAGTTTGGTCAGGTTTATGTATAAGCAGTAATTTTGGTTTATGTTTGATGTGCTTTCCTCTTCCTCAGACTTCCTTACAGTGCTGTATACAAAAAAAAAAAAACAGGTCATTGACAAAATGTAGAAAAATAATATCTCTAAACACAGCAAGTGGGCCATGCCACTGCAAGGTAGAACACAAAGCTATCATATCTAAAATAAAGCAGTTTGGTAGAATTTTTATACTTTTCTTTATTTTTTTTTTTTTTTTTATTTTTTTCAAAAGATGAAAAAAGTTATATTCATTCTCTTTCATGGAATATTCTTCTCAAAGGTGTGTATGTTTGAAGAAATGGCAAATCTAGAGCTGCTTCATATGACTTGCTGTCTATATTTCTTGCCGGTGTGTTTTAGGCTCAATATTAGAAGAAACCAGATCACAAATCTGATTTTGGGAGCCTGTTTTCATTAGTAAAGGATTGATATGTGCCTGTGATTTTTCTGTAATATATGATTTTCCTAAACTAATCTGTCTCATTTACAGTATCAACTTCAGCTTTTTCTTACATCTGTGATGACTTCAAATTGTAAGTACTTGAGTAGCTGCAAAGCCAGCATAACCATATTTTTTTGCGGTCTAAAGTCGGCTACCCTCTTGAACACCTCTATAGCTCAGCTCCCAACATAACCCCTTCACTGTTGCTTCCCCAGCCGGATGTCATAAGACACCATGTGGTAGTTATCCCAAGCAAAAAGCTTCCTCTGAGCTGGGTTGTAGTCGATCATGCTGTTGTAACGGTGCCGATTTTGGAATGGGATGGCGATGGCTTTGCTTTGGCTGGTGGCTGTGTCAAAGCTGTAGTTGACTGTGGTGTTGGCTGAGCCGTAGCTGGCCACTGTGTACAGCCTGCCACAGATCATGAAGGCGTTGGCTACTGTCGTCTTACGAATGTTGGTCTCCCAGCTCTTCTTCACCTCCAGGCTGTGAGGATACAGCTGGGAGACCACGATGGCGCCTTTAGCTTTGCTGGTGCTGTAGATTACCCACAGGCCGTTCTCGTCAACAGCAAAGTCAATGTCTGTGTAGCCACCCCATGAGTAGGGGAACTGGCCATGGAAGCCAGCATGCAGGAGCTCTCGGCGGGCAGCCACGCTTTCTGACGCTAACTCGTAGCGAATGAGCGTACGGCTACGACGCCGCTGATAGTAGAATGAGCCCCGGTACATAGCGGCACCTGTGCTCTCCAGTGCCTCGGGCAAAAGCAGCACTTTGGCCGGAAAGCCACGGGAGAGCTGATCCATGTCCTCATAGCCATAGAGCTGCCGCACTTCTGTGCCAACGGTGTCAATTCGCCACACCATGTTGGAGCCATAAGGGCTCACAGCTTCTGGGTCCTGCATCCACACTCCGTACCTACCAGCGATACTGTCTGCCTTACGGTGGGTCACAGGCTCTCCTACCCACAGCAGTTCACCACAGCCTGGAAAAGAACAGAAATAAGGAGACGAACCTTCACGGAAGTGGACATACCAAGTCCCGTGGTTGAAAGTTGCATACATTATGACGAAAGACATATAAGACGTATTTGGCAAATTGGGACAAGATTGAAATTTTTATCATGTAGCAAAGTGTCTTTAAGGAGACTACATGCAATGAAGACATGCCTCGTCATCCTAGAATTCTTGCTAGGGTAAGTGATCAGGGGTATGCTTAGCCTTTCCTTTTTAGTCCCTTGCTAAACATACGGCAAGCCCTTTTATAAGCTGGGCAGTTTAGGCTCCGAGTACTGTGGTAAATATAGCTGTATTTGTTCTTGTCAGCAGAGACAGCAAGACTGATATGTGCTGTATTTCTGCCGTACAAGAAGTACTGGTACTGGTACTTGGTTTCAGGCAATTGGACTGTGTCTTGGTGGTGATGCTTGGATAGCATGGTGTGCGTAAATAGAGCGTAAAAAGAGTGACTTTCTTTACCTCCACTGTTGTCAGTGTCCTCTGGTCTTATGGCAGGAAATTCAGCAACTTCAGCTTTCAACTCCTGGTATACTGGACTACCGTAGGACCAAGAGGGATCTGCGAGAGAACAAGTAAAAAAAAATTTTAAAAAACCCACAATGAATACATAATGGTGAAGGATTGGTAGCATGTAAAACACCCAGGTGAGTGAAGGTAAAGCGGAGGGTAAACAGGGCAGGAGGTGGGACAGCAACCAACGGCCATGCACAGCTGCTCCATCCCTTATCAAACGTAGACGTGGTCCATGTGAAAGTACTACCCTCCGATTTACTCTGGTTGCACAACACTTTTTGGACTACAGTTTAGGCTTTCAGGGCCCATTTTTAACTTCTTTTAAGTTTTGGGTGGAAGATCCACAATAGTTCATTACCTCCTAATAATGTAGGTAATTGCTCATCTTTAATCTCTTTCCAAACCAGGTATAAACCTTAGCATGCACCTGCACTGAACAAAATGGTCGCTTGAACGTCGAAGTGTTTTGTGTGGTAGTGAAGAGCGTGAATTCACCTCTCAGACTGCTCGTGTCTCCTTGTGTCCTGCCAGGCCTGGAAACCAGATGAGAATGGGATGTGCCTATAGGGCAAAAAAAAAAAAAAAGGGAAGTCACATTTCCAGATGGGAAGGTGGACACTTTACACCATCTCATGTGTTTTTAGTAATAAAGACATAATGCACACTGGAACATTCTGGAAAGCAAGATCGAACCGTGGAATACCAAACCCTTGGGGGGGGGGGGGCATTATCTCTGATCTCTGATCTCTGACACACCTGATCCTCTGTTCATTTAGAAGCGTGTGTCCATGAGAGCTGGGAGGGGTTCAGTGACCAACAGGAATCTTACAGAGGGGAAATAAACAGTGCTGAGTGGATTACCAGCTGTTATGGGACTCAGACACTTGGGCTTCAAATTGAGACTCATTCACATCTTACTGTTTCCTCAGTGGCTTTGTGAGTTCGGGACCCTGCCATGTTTACAACCCAAAACAACCCCTGTTTCTCTTTAAGAGCATTATAAACAACACTGTGGCAAAGTGTTTACAACCCTTTTTTAATGGACCTTAAATTACAGTCGGTTGTTAACGCCTGGAAGCTAGGTCTGATCTGGAAGAGGTCCTGAAGATTAAAGGCTTAAAGTTTATTTATTCATTCATTCATTCATTTATTTATTTAACAAACATTAGAGTAAAAAGTGTTTTGGATTTCGTTTTAAGGAGTTTAGCCAAAGTTAAGCAATGATGAATTTAACACCGCTAGCTTCACAAACACGCGGGCCTAAGCCCAAAGGTACATGGTGTTCCTGAGGTCTGTTTGAACTGTGTCGCTTGATGGATATCAGGGTAGTGCAACGAGAAACCTTTCAAGGCAAGTGGAGAGTGAGTTTAACTAAGCATAATTGCTTACACCTGAGCCATTCTCTGCTTCTGACTGCTGGCATGGTGAGTCTTTGCTGCTCAAACTATGTTCCCCTCATGTCATATACCTTTATAAGATGTACTGCTTTCAACTTCTTGCTTTTTTTTTTTTCTTTTTTAATTTGGTATTTCTTGCCTTATCCTACCCTACCAAGGATCTTCAATACAAACATCTTTACGCTTCATATATCTGAGAATTATGCACGGCTAAATATGGAACACATGAACTATGTTTGTGCAAGATCCAGTCACCTGCGGCAGTATTAGTACCCTTTATGAAAATAAATAATGTATAAGCACTAAATGATGACCTTGTGCTTAGAAATACAGTATACTGTAGCTGACTATGTTGCTGTAATGTCTAATATGCTTGGAGACCAGTGAAGGGGAATCTTGGACCTTCCTTTATGCACAGTGTTTCAAGCTTCTTTATTATGTTCTCATGTTTGTGTCTGCTGACTTCCCTCTTTCGTTAAGGCTGCACATTTTCAAGAGGGTTCAGCTCAGTAGAGTGCAATGGTCATCGCAAAAACCATGCTTTTGCTCCTGCAACTGTTTCTGTACTGATTTGGAAATCTGTTTAGGGTCATCATTGTATGTGGCCAAGTTGCAACCAGGTTTAGTAGTAAAATATTCTAGTACTTTTGAGGAATTCTTGATTACAACAATAATGATGGAGATGCCCCGAACCACCAACCATAAACCAGCCCCAAAAATGGTATATTTTAGAGCCATATATAAGAGTGTCTGTAAGGTGGATATCCATCCATCCGATTTTCATTGCCGTTTTTTATACTGATTGTGTTCTTAGCCGTAAAGTTCCATTTTTGGTCTCATCTGACCACATGGTTCCAGTTTGAGTTCCTGTGAAATTCAAGCACTACATATGTGCATAGAACTCAGAAATTTATTTATTTATTTTTTTTTTTTGTGCTACTCTTCCAAGCACGTTGTCATTTGCGATAGTGTTTAATAATTGAATCTAAACTCCAGGAATCAGTTTTGAAGCTGTAACCTTTGGGCTCTTTTTAGGTTCAGGTGTATATATTTTAACCTCTCATATATATATATATATAATTTTTTTTTTTAATTCCTTGCCTCAGCTGTGCAGGTCAACAGCTGTCTGTTTCTTTTGTTGTTGTTGTTTTTTTTTGCTTTTCACCATGATGATGGATGATTTGTGTTTACACTCATTCGGTCCAAAGAGAGTTTTTGTCGACTGAGGTCAAGGATGACAGTATTTGTATTTGAAATCTTTTTTAGATGTGTCAATTGTGCAAAACATTTTCACGTTTGAGAGTAAATGCTATCATTATACTACTAAATACTATAAATATTACTGTGCATATTAAATACTGGTGGCATGTAATGCAGCGGTTAGCTCTGTCGCCGTACAGCAAGAAGTTCCTGGGTTCGAACCTGCTGGCTGGCTGACTGGGAGCTTTCTGTGTGGAGTATGCATGTTCTCCTCATGCCTGCGTAGTTTTCTTCTGGTTTCCTAGATCTACAGCCCAAGGAAATGCAGATTTGGTCAACTGGCTACTTGGTGTAAATGGTGGTTTGTCTTTGTGTTAGCCCTTCGATAGGTCGGCAACCCGCCCAGGGTGTACCCTGATTCTCGCCTGACGTCAGATTCTCGCCTGACGTCAGCTGGGATTGATCCCAGTCTAGCCATAACCCTGGATAAATGGTGTACTAGTAGATAATGGATTCCCCCCGCCATTTAGAATTAGGGACCTTTGATAAATAGTTTGATAAGTGGTAATTTTATTTATTGTGCATAACGTTTATTTTATACATCATTTGCCCATTGTTCTGATCGAATTTCAGAATTTCCCAGAAATGTAGCCAAAAGAAATATTGCCTTAGATGCCTGTCCTGATTCCTCCTTTGGAAAATCAAAGGAAAACACTGGGTGAGGTGATCTTCGTGTTTTCTCCTTTGTTTTGTTTAAAAGAGGACCCTGGATGAGTGTCACCGCAGTTCATTGCATCGCTTCTCCCTCTGTTTTTTTCATCATTTGCATTTTTCATCTTTTTTTTGGCACTAGGCTTGGCAGGCCTCAGCACCCGGTGTATAGGTGTAAACATGAGGAGCAGAACAGATGTTGAGGATGGATAAGCCGACCAAGTACGCGAAAAGAGGGATGGACATCTGTACTTCCTTACGGGAACATGGGAGTGTTTAGAGGGGTGCTGGTTTCGTTTGTTTCAGCTTGTTAACATACCAAGGCCAGATCAAGAGAGGCACTATGAAAGTAGGGATGAGGCCAAAATCACTGGCATGGTGTAGAGTCCTTTGTGCCTAACTGAACCATGAAAACAATTTTCACTCAAACATGCCCTGTTTGAAGTCAGTAATTGGTACAAAATAAGAAGTTGCTGTTTGTTCAGTCTTGTTTATATAAATGATGACTCTGTTATACGGTTAAAGGACAGGATTTGTCCTCTGCGTGTAACTTCATTCCATTCATACCGCTCACTACTGGTTTTTACGACGGACACCCTCTAGCCGCTGGACCCACCTCTGTGTGTGAGACTATCAGTCAGGTATGACGGTGAAGGGCTGCAGGACTCATTATTACCAGCACAAACTCATAACTTACATTAACTACTTGCTGTACTGGCAGTCTCATTTTCAACAGCTTGTTGAGAGATACGGATTTGACCGTGGGTGTTCGATCTTACCTACACCTGATCTCACTCGTTTAATCGGTTCTTCTTGGTCTTCAATCAACTTTATATAAGTGCGTCTCGTATATAAGTCTGCACCCACACCAGCCTTTTTTTTTGTGTGGATAAGACTGATGTCTCAGGCCACAGGCTTCTTTACATCACATTTGTACAACAGAAAACAAAGTATGCCTTTCTGACCAACATCTCCAGATGTTCAGGGCAGTTGTACTTGTAGCATATACAGTAGTTTGAAAATGGATTGCCTCTTATCCAGATCACTTCCTTATGCTGTACTACTACTAGATATTTCAAAATGACCAAAATTCTTATTCTTTACGTCAAGCAGTTCTATTGATAGACCTTTAAAGGTATGAATGGAAAAAAAAAAAAAGAGTACTCGCCTGTTCCTGGTTGGAGGTTGCTATCATACAGTGGCACACTTTGAGGAGGCTGCTGTGTGCATGGTCTGCTCCTCAGCCTCTCCGTCTCACGCTGGAGCTCCACCACTCTCTGCTGGAGCTGCTCCACCTGCTGAGCCAGCCTGGCTTTCTCCTGCTGCAGTCTGTCCCTCTCCCCGATTACTTGGGCGTAGGACGTCCGAAGTCCCGACTGAGTTTCAGTACCCGACGCTTCGCCTGCGGTTAAGCGGGCTATCAGTGCCTCTACCAGCGCCAGGCGAGACTTCAGGGCTTCCATCTCAGCACTGGATGCTGTCGCAGGGCAGCTGGCTTCTGTAGGGCTGTCCACCGTGAAGGTGTACTGACAGCGCCTGTTGCGGTCATTCCCTCTCGAGAAGCTGGCACTCATCTGCGCCTGAGTGCCTATCAGAAGGCTGGAGATCCACATTACAGCCAGGAACCTCATTGCGAAGCAGACTGTGAATGGCTGGAATACACAACCCTTTGCTTCTTCCTTGCCTCGAAGGCTGCCCTGCTTTCTATTTCTGCACCTCTTTTGTTCAATCTCGTGTTCTCGGTTATCCGCCGATCTAGTCTTGTTCTCTTTCAGGTGAATAAGAGATGGATAAGTGACTGAGTTCTTGCCAGTAACTGCACGTGCAGCTCAGTCTTTAACGTCGGTTTCCTAAAGCTGGCTTCAAAAGATTTCTGGTGGTTGACGATATTTGTGATCCTGGTTTGGTTTGTGTTCTGTGCTCAGGAGGCAGTTTCTCTGAGCCCGGGGACCCCAGCAGGGGTTATTTATACGGTCTAAAAGGAGGAGAGAAGGTGGGGACGTGGGAGGGAATGGGACAAGGGAGGGCTTTCCTCAAACAGCAAGAATTTGTTCCTTTTTTCCTTTTCTTCTAGGAGAACGTCTCGGACGTGTACGTGTTTGTGGTGCTTTTATTATTCCGTTTTTCTGTTCTTGTTCGGGTGACAAAATAGCAGGATAAAAATATTTGTCCATGCACAAGATAAATTGTCTACATGTGTACGTGTACAAGAAATATGACGTGATTTCAGTCGCCCAGTTCTAGCTTGCTAAACACATGTTAACCTAACATCTACTACAAAGTTTAGGAGGACTTCAGTATTCCAGCCAGGTGTGCGGTGTAGTCATTGTGCTGGAACTACTCTGTTTATGAGCAGGTATTAAATTAGAGAATATGAACCTCATGCAAAATCCTAATGGTTTCTTTCTGTCGTACTGTTGGCTGACGTTGTGCACATTAAATAAAACGTGTCCACAGTTTACAGTATCTGCGTAGGAGTTTCAGTGCACGTCAGTTGAGGTAAGTGTGTATGTGCCGTTTTCTAATTCTGGTACTGTGTGGATTTTGTGGCCCTATCAGCTTGCTGCTGATGCTCCAGCCTGGAGGGGGGGGACTTGCAGTAGATCATTTTAGACGACCTGTTATGAGAGGGGGTGAAGATAGATAGGGTTACCCCTGTGCCCTTCACTGAAAAATGATGGGCAAAATGTGCTACAGGCCTGGAGTCTGGACAAAGAATGTGTGCTCTTATGCAACAATCCAATCTTTTTATTGGTAACCTAGGAGAACCGAGTCTTTTTAGACAGTTATTGGATATTTGTGTCTCTGCAAGATTCTGGTCCTTTAAGCAAAAATGTCTTTTAACTGTAAAGCTTAAGCTGAAGTTGAAGTCAAAGATTAAACCTGCCATCTCGTTCTTTTCCACATATTGTCTATCCATACATGTATTTTACATTGTTGTTTATGTATTAAAAAATTAGTAACATTTCTTAAATTAAAAAAGACACATCACTTCTACCAGTCATTTACAAGCTTTTCTCTTTTTTGACCGAGCCTCCACTACACAAATCAAACTCTGACCCCTGACCCCTAACCTTACCTCTGCTTAGATTCCTTAGATTCCACTACCACTTAAAATCAGACCTGAAGATAGCCCAGGCTGTATTTCCCAAGAAGGATTGGAATTGATTCCATTCTTGATGTTCATAAATGTGTTTTCTCTACCTGTGTGCATGCATGTGTGTGTGTGTGTGTGTGTGTGTGTGTGTGTGAGAGAGAGAGAGAGAAATGCACAATATTTGTGGACATCTGACCATCACACCCATATGTGCTTGATGTCCATCCCATTCCAGATCTATTCCTCCTTTGCTCTTATAATAAGCCCTACTCTTCTGGGAATTCTTTTCGCTAGATGTTGAAGCTGAGTGTCAATCTAATTGTCCAGTCTTATTGGGAAAACCTACCTTATGTTTACATACAGTACA
>JAOVYU010000040.1:4906000-4929043 GCA_025674565.1 Synodontis membranacea | reverse complement strand
TTCAGATGCAGTCATGAAGTAAAGCATGGTTGTGCAAAAATCATGGTTCTTCATACTATGGTGTTGGGTCTATTCTATTCTCTTCTATTCTCTTCTGGCTCAGTCACCAGATCTATTTTTTTTTATTATTATTATTATTATTATTATTATTATTATTATTATTATTTCTTTTTTTTCTTTATTTATTTGGGTTTTTTTTTTTTTTTTTTACAGAAATTCAGAAAGGCTATGAGTGTATTTTTATGATCTCTATAATAACAAAAGTTTTTTCTAGAGATCACAGCTTATTTTTCTTATGATGTTGAAATGCATAATTAGGCATCCATTGCTGTACAACATGGATAAGAACATACGTTTTACTTTAATCAGTGGCTGACACAAGACATAAAAGGCCTGGCACAATGATAAACTTGACGCCTTGCAGCTCCTGATCACAGGCGACTGTGTGTTGTTTAATTTTATTTTTTATAAATTTTCTATTGTTGATCAAGTATATAGTCATCCAGAATGGGTTGTCATTTCTGTTTTAAAATATGTTCAACATGAATATAAATCTTAAATAAAAATCTTAACCTTGAACTTGGCTGCCAGAAACTGTTTTAAAATCACATCCTCAATTTCCAAAACTATGGAATTAAATATCCTATCACTATGTAGGATTTATGGAGATCTATTAGTAGAAATGGAATATTGTATTCATAAGTGTTGTATGCAATATGTTTATTAGTGTTTAAATACCTGAAGCTACTAATTGTGGCGTTTTCATAAGCTTAGGTCCATCATATGGCACACGTCCATGTCACGATCGTGATTGAATGCTTACATTTGTGCATTTAACTTTGGCTACATATTTACAAGACATAGATTAGACATTAGATTATCTTGCTCCTTTTACTTCTACTTGTATTAAGAATCTAGGTGTTCTTTGGGATCAGAGTCTACAATTTGACAAGCAGATAAATGCAGTTATTAGTTCCTGCTTTTTTCAGTTACGCCTCCTTTCCAAAATTAAATCTTTTCTTTCTGTGAAAACTTTAAAGATTGCTATCCATGCACTTATTACATCTCATTTGGATTACTGCAATTCTCTGTATTTTGGCGTTACGAAATCTTCTATTGCTCGACTTCAATTAGTGAAAAATGCCGCTGCTATTAGTGCAGCATGCCAGTGAACTTTTCTGATCTTACTGGAACATAACAACCCCAAAATAATTTTACTAGATGTTTTTGTCAACTCTAACTAAGTAAAATTTCTTGATTTGCATTGAAGATAGCTTAGTCACGTTAGACAGAAGATAGGAATCTATATTGTTATAATCTGTGTATTTTTCCAGCAGCCCTTTTTTCTGTGTTTCCCAGAGAATAGTGGTAGGGTTAACCAAAAAAAACCCAAAAAAGTAAACTTCTGGTATAGACCACACTCACTTCTAAAAGCAGAATCCAAATACGAAAACAGATACAAATATTTTGAGCAGTAAACGGATAGAGAATAAAACACAACTGGGCAAGCTGTTATAGGAAAATGATCAACAGTGGGTTGACAGCACTATAATTCCTACACTTCAGTCTCTTTTATAGTCACAGCAATGCAATGCTAACAATTTTAATGTCTTAAGAAATATCAATGCTTAAAGACTATTTTTAATCTCTTAAATGTTGTAATATAACCCTTGCAGCCAGAACTACTGTTTGAGGAAATGAATCAACTGACCAATCAGATTTGAGAATTCAATAAGTCTGTCTAATGGCTAACTTTTTTCAGCGTATTTTGTTCTTTAAGAAAACCATTTAGTATGTGTTAGTTACTTTGCTAATATTACGTATGAAGTATTATTGCTGAACTACCTGGTTTGTTCATGTTAACAGCTTCAAGTTGTAAATTTCAGTTTCAAGTATTATTGTCTTATCAATCCAGTCTTCCAGAAAAAAAATATTATTACTATTATTTAAAAAAATATTATTGTTTATTTTCAGCACCTTCTGTACATGCAACATAAAAATTCTGGCAAACGAATAAGCTGCATGCCAACATATCAAACATTCATTGAAATGTTCTGCATGCCACATTCATCATCAACATATTTCATCGACCATAACTTCTACCACTATGCTATTTAAATAAGTTTAAAATTTTAAACTTAAAAAATTAATTTTAATTTTAAAAGTAAAAAAATTTAAAATTAAAATTTATTAATAATTATTTATTCATTTCTTTCAGCACTTTTAAGCATTATTGATTGTTGCCTGGTTTATGCATAAAGTACTGATATCAATAAATTTCTCCTCTTCTCTGCAAACTCCTCCAGACTTGCAAGTCACATGGTAATGCACAGAGTACGGTAATGCAGGTGTTTTCAAAATCCGTGCATGTGGTTTTTAGGCTGAAAGTTCTTTAGGCTTCTGAGAATGCAAAGACATTGAGGAGTTTGAAAATAACTGTGTTACCAAACAAATTGTACAACTGTTTGCTTTAGTAGTGAGAGCCCCAGTGTGAGGCTAATTGATCACATTTGCAGATTGTATTTAAGTGTTGGATGGTAGCAGCTGATTGAGTGGTTTAAAGTGAAGAATGTGTACAGAATTTCAGCCAAGTACAAAGCAACAAATGCTACATAAGTGATGAAAGGTCATTGCCTTTAATCCATCCAGCCTCATTTAATTCACGTTGATATCTCAAGAATGAGTAGTTTAATGCTTGTAAGATTACAGTGGAACCTCGGGTGACGAACGCATCTGAATACGTACAAATCGGTTTACGACCAAAAAGTTAGCCAAAATTGCGCTTTGGTTCACGACCACACGCTCGGGTGGCGAACAAAATCACCGCTAAAGACTCGCATTTCAGAATAGTTTTAACTCGCAGGAAAAGGCAAGTCACATTAGAGCGCTATTTGGTGAAGTCTGGTCCACCATCTAAACGTCTGTACACACCAAAAGCCTCTGAAATAGAAGAAATCACAAAAGAGAAAACACTTTAACATCCCTCCGTCACAGAGCCGGAATCTCCATCAAAACTGTAAGCTCCTCTAAACACAGCTTCCTCCTCACTTCCTTCACCACAGAACCCAACTCATGCAAGTTTAGTTTTCTTGGTTGTTTAGGGTTATATCCTGTATACATTAAGGATTTATCAAATGTTAATTTTTTTCCCTGTGCTTAAAACTCTAGATTTACAAAAGTGTTCTAGCATGAACTTGGTCTAGCATGGGCTCATGCATGGTTAGTTTTTTCTGTTGTTCAAGGTTTTCTCAGAGTTATTCAATGTTTTTACATTTATTTACTATTAAATTGTGCATTCTGTGGTATAATTAACTATATTTGTGCTTAAAAATCTTTAAAAAAAAATTACGTATAGTTTGTACAGTCAGGAACGGATTAATCATATTTACATGTAATCCTATGGGGAAATTACGTTCAGGTCACAACCAAATCAGGTCACGACCAGAGTTCTGGAACGTATCATGGTTGTGACCCGAGGTTTCCTTTGTATATAGAATTATCTTTGTAGCAGGTAACTGCTTAGATTTTAGAATTGATCCTCAGGGCCAAGCCATTTTTCAGATAGCTTCATTCACATTTGAATAATACTTTAAGAGTAATTCTGGCCTACAAATTAGTAACCAGAAGTATTATACTTGTTAGTGGCGGAAGCATTCCCATCAATGCCATTCATTGAGTTTGACTTGTTGCATGTTTTGTTCTTTCTTTCCTTTCTTTTCTGTCCATTTTCACATATCCATTTTCCCAGTATCCCTGCTTAATTTTAACTCTTTTTCCCACAGGTGAAAGAGTTTATCCACTCAGAACTGCTGGCTCAGCTCTACTCAACAGAAGATCATTTGGCCCTGATGAACGAGTCTCAGGAGCAGACTGTTCACAGAGAGCACGTGTTGAGGACTCACTCGGCCCTGAAGGAGGCGTTGTCCATTCTCAGTGAGATCTCCACCTCTACCCTGTCCACCTTGTTCTCAGCCCCTGTAGAAGGTCCCAGGCTACAAACTGACATCATTAACCGCAGGTAGGATATCGCTTGGAATATTAAAGCGGCTGGCTCCCAGAATCCTCTGCACCAATATTGAGTCGCTGTTTTCGATGCGATTGATATGCTAAAAACAATCCAACAATTCGGTGACATTCTAGGCCACAGATTTTAAATTGTTACATGAAATTAAAGATATTTTGTGTCAAATTAAGTATCAAATTCTTTTGACCGATCCATTCTGTTTTTTGGCTGGTTACAATTACAAATAACATAAACAGGAAGCTTCCCTTTTGGTTTATTGCTGTAAAAGTCAAAATGCATTAGCAGACAAAAAAGTAAATAAAAAAACAAGGAGAATCCATAAAAATCCCTAACAAGACTTGGGTTAAGTCACACAAAAACATGGCAAGGGACATGAAAACAAGAAAACACATCATTAATAATGTTGCCTGGAGACCAGCATGACTGAGGCAGAACAAGGCATAATTTATACAAGACATTATTTAAGCTCTTAAGGCAAAATATTCTAAGCAATTAGCTTTAAACCTTCCCCCTCCTTTCTCTCTCTCTCTCTCTCTCTCGGGTCTCCGTCAAGTTTCTGTGCTCCTAAGAAGACTTTGTCTTGTCCTGGCCCTCCGATTCGTGGTCCTGCTCCTCCTGCCCCTTCTGCCACTCCTGTTCTTCTTCACCCTTCTCGTTCTGCTCCTTCTGTCCCCAAAGGCCTGAAGAACAAAGACCCTCAGACTCGGACACGCCCCAACCGATCTGCTCCCAGCATTCCCAGGTAATGAATTAATTAGCACTCAGATCATTAATGATTTCTGCATCAAGTCTAAACTTATAATTATTACAGGATAAATATGTGATAATAGATGGGGCATAATGTACAGTTAGCCAGTCATTTTAAACCCAACAGGGTGATCCAGGAGATACCTGCATCATGAATTGGAGGGTTCTTGAGTCACCATGAAGGGGTATATTTTGCAGTGACTGGCTTGCTGTACATTATCCTGCTTATACACAGCTTCTTACTAAAGAGATCAATAATTTGAAAAAAAATGTAATTTAAAATTATTTTCGGGATTTAAAATGTATTTTATTGCTTCCGCAAATGACATGGCCCATAGCAAAGGTTTGTTTTATAGCCATATGCATGTAATTAACATAACAATATTAGGGTGTTGCACAAGTTCATGGCCTAGTACATCTCAATAAATTGGAATATCGTGGAAAAAATACTTTCTATAAGTTATTTAAAAAGTGAAAATTTCATATATTATAGACTACATGTAAACTAAAATGTACCAACCAGTTTTTTATTTTAATTTTGATAATTATGGCCTACAACTCAAAAAATTTAAACACAAAATCTCAAATTGTTAGAATACTTAATTTCAAGTAAATTGCTATTTAGATAGTATAAATACCATGTATCTCTGTCTAGTTCAGCACACACAACCACAATCAAGCCACAGGTCATTGCTGAAAAGGCTGGCTGTTCTCAGAGTGCTGTATGGAAGCATATTAATGGAAAGTTACTGGAAGGGAAAAGTATGGTAGGAAAATGTGCACAAGCAGCAGGGATGATTCAAGAACTCACAAGGAGTGGACTGAAGCTGGTGTCAGTGCATCAAGAGCCACTACGCACAGATGTCTTCAGGAAAGGGGCTACAACTGTCACATTCCTAAAATCAAGCCACCCCTGAACCAGAGTCAACATCAGAAGCATCTTACCTGGGCTAAGGAGAAAATGAACATGAGTGTTGCTCAGCGGTCCACAGTCCTCCTTTCAGATGAAAGTAAATTTTGCGTTTCATTTGGAAATCAAGGTCCTAGAGTCTGAAGGATGAGTGGAGATCTACAGAATACAAGGTACTTGAAGTCCATCTGTGATGATTTGTGGTCCCATGTCATCTGCTTGTGTTGGTCCACTGGTGTTTAATCAAGTCCAAAGTCAATGCAGTGCATACCAGTAGATTTTAGAGCACTTCATGCTTCCATCTGCTGACAAGCTTTATGATGCTGAGTTCCTTTTCCAGCAGGACTAAGCACCTTCCCACAGTGACAAAACTACTACCGAATGGTTTGCTGACCATGGTATTAATGTGTATTAATGTGCTTCTCTTGATAGAGAATCTGTCTGGTATTGTCTAGAGGAAGATGAGAAAGACACAATTTTATGCCTTGGATGGTAAGTTTACCGCATCCAGTTTACCAATGGTGCCGCATCCAGTTTACCAATGGTGCCATTGGATTTCCACTTGTTTACTGTAGGTCAGTGAAACATAAATATTAATTTCCTCAGAAGCTGAATGCTTCTTTCGCAGCAGTATTAATTCTTTGCCAGATAAATGGCAGAAAGTCATAGAATCTAATGGTGATTACTTTGAAGGGAAAGTCAATGTATTATTTTAGAGAATCGCGAATAAAATTTGTTCAAAAAGGCCACAAAACCTTTGCACCACCTTATTATTTACTGAAGCTGTGGGTCACATTGCACTGTCAGTGTAACTAGTTTGGTAGATGAACAACACATTAACAAGTCTTTTTAAATATATTAATTTATCTAAATTTATTAGACATCTTTTATATTGCATAAGTATTCCCCCAATGCTGTTAAACCCTTAAATTGAGTTTTTATGGAAGGACATGGTTACAGAGTCAAATAGTTTGATCACTAAAAATGAATTACACATCATATGGCACATGAATTTATTGCTCTATTTTGCACATAGACAATTACAGAATAACAGAGACAAGGAGTATCCCTAGTCACAAATATACTGTTACCCCTTTTACACCAACAGGGAATGGGTTCTTAAATCAGGATTTTTTGAACTTTGGGGCCAGCAAGCGAACCACCAGTTTTGACCACTTTACCATTGTACAACTGTTGTAATCACGGATGCATCATGAATGGATGGCATTGCACAGTGCACGATGGAAGTAAACATTCGTAGCAAGATGACGGATCACATTGATTACCTGCAAGCTTTTGTTCTGTTATTGCAGATAATCGTTTAATTTACCCTTTTCCATTTTGTTCTTCTTTGCTGGGCTCTGCTTCCTCTCCAAACTCAGGACAGTGCCCACTGATATTGTCATGGTTCACACTAGGAAAAAACAGCTATCTTTTGGTTCCAACTGGGAACCAGCTCTTCAGGGTCCGAACCAGTTTATTTCTGGTTGAAAAGCTCCGATCAGTTCAAAATTCGTTGTGCGAATCAGAACAGAGACTGGTCCTTGTTGGTGGAAAAGGGGTGTTAAAGAAATAGGATTCAAAAAGTATATTTGGATGGGTATTTTTAATAGTTCTAGCTTACCAAAGGGGTTCTACTTGGAACTAATTTGAAAGAAATTCCTGCAGGTTCCTACATCCAGCCTTATCTGGCAGATTGCAAGCAGTCTGAGCAGAAGCAATGAATGTATGCGAATGGCAATTCTAAATAGTTTTTCTGTGATTAAGAACCATTAAGGCTTGTGTAGCAGATGCTCTGCTGTTGCTTGTTGCAACCAGTCACAAGCGTTTGTGTAAATTAGTTAGCTGAATACAGCTAAGTTAGCTGAATTAGTTAGCTGAATACATTCTTCTTTACCAGAAGAATGAAGTTCTTGTTGAGAACTTTTGTTTTCACAAACGTTTGTTTGTCTGAGCTTTCACAGGCTTTCCTTGATTTCCTTGAAACCACATATTTATAGTCATGAACAAGTAAGTAATAGTTATTCAGACCTTTGTAAGCAAGAAATTTGATACAGCTGGACTTTTATTTTGCTCTTTTTGATGAGTGTACTTGGAAGTATGATGGTTAAAATGTTACTCTGCACAGATATTTGGTTATGGATCCTACTCCCATCTTTAAAGCATGGTCAGAAATTATGTCTAGACCAAGCGCATGTTTGGGAGCTCTGTATCCTCACTCTTTATTCCCACCGGCAGTCTGAAAGCATATCCATCAGCTATGATAGCTAGCTTATGGGGATTTGTTTGTGTTTTTTGAGAACCAGCTTCCATCATCGGCACATGTACTTCATCCCTCTGCAGTACACCTGAATAAACTAATCAAGGTCTGACAGCAGTGTACACCGTAACGGTTAGGGCCCCATGAATAAACCCTGGCAGAATCCCAAACTGCCCCTGTACAATACACAGAATATAGTGCATTGTACAAAGCATGAGCTCCTGACTTTACTGCCTATAAACTCCAGCACTGGATATGCATGCATGAGAACTGTGCTTAATAGCTTCAGGAGTCTGTCAGTACAGACAAATTGTGTTTCCTTTACATGTTCTGAGGAAAGCATAGCATGCTGTTTCTTGGATGAACGTTCAGTATTGGGCTCAAAGGACTCTCTGCAATGAGAGTGAAATATGAGGCTACCTATCGGCATGTCTAAAAATTTCTACCGTACAGTTAACGTTCCCATAACTATAATGCCGGCTCAAGAGACACGGTTGGATCTGCACATAGATTTATGACCAGAAAACTGTTTGTGTTCATAAATCAAGATGGGGGGAAAAAATAACAAAAGAAAAAGAAAACACACAAACATGTTGGTTATGCTACACTTGTGAGGACCTTCCATTGACCTAATTCATGCCATACCTGCACTCTAATCTTAACCTCAGTAATGAAATGGAAACTTTTTAGCTCTTTTTTTTCTTCTTTACAAAACTAAGAAGAACCCTATGAGGACCATTGAATTGTGAGGAACGTCCAAAGTTGTCAGATCTTACTAGCCTTGTGTGGACATTTGCTCCTCAAAAGGGTATATAAACATGCACGCACACGCATACACACACAGACGCATACTTACTACTACTGCCTCAGTAAAAGGAAACATTTTGGCTCTTTTAGGTTTTTGTTGTTTTAAAGCTGTTGATGATGAGTCAAATGTCCACAAGGTCAAAACTATCAGCTGTTCTATCACTGTGGGAATGTTTGGTCCCCACAAAGATAAGAAAACATGCCCACACACACTCACATATATATACTGTATATACACACACACACACACACAAATTAAGATGCCGGCACAGTGAGGACAGAGGTTACTTGAGCTGGGTGGGGGTCTACTGGAAAATGTGTTTTTCATATTTCTTTTTTTTTCTTTTTTTCTTTTTCTTTTTTTTTTTTTCCCTACATTCAGTACAGACTGCCTCCATCCCCTTCCCCCTCTCATTCGTTGTATGGTGGAATCCAGTCAGCACCAGCTGTAAATAAACACTCCTCATGTTTCATATAGTTATTGAACTGTTTTATATGAGTTTTGGAAGTGTTTTGCGACTAGTTAATAAGCCAGTAAAACTGCATGCTCAGGTTTGTTAGAGCATTCCGGGGGAGTGCGAGGATTACTTGCTGTTGTTCTACATGGCCATGATGTCTGCTGTCCAGTTTGGGCGTCACTGACCCAAGTCTTTCTCACTGCTACACCATTTTCCTGCTTTAGTTTCTTCTCACTTTTGGCTGTCCTTTCATTTGCTTTCTGCCTCATTACCTCTGCACTCCGAAATGGGTCGTTTTGGACCTCCACCCTTTTTTTTTTTTTCAACTGCTTTTTCTCAGCCACCCAAATCCCCCTTTTTCTCTCTCACTTCTCACTTTTTCCTCACTCCATCATACATTCCAGCTCTCGAGTTCCTCTCTCACCCCCACCCTTATATGCCCGTAGTTTGCTCTCTTAATTTCTTTCACAGTGCTTGTGTATACAAAATTACACACTGTCTGCAGTGTGGCTACTTTCATTGATGCCCAATGATCTCTTTTAATGCCATTCTCGTTTAAGAGCCTGACCCAGTGATCTTCACTGCGACATATTTAAATAAGAACGATCAAAGGGGCTGAGCTAATATAAGCACTCCTGTATGGCTTGAATCTGATTTTGTAATCACTATCGCACAAAAGCTCACTTGCCAACTACTGCCTTCATTTTTGTAAGCAAACTTAAAATTCAAACTTTAATGATGATGCTACTCAAGTTCCTGTTACAGTAACACAGCACTACTGGACTACATGGTATACAGTAATAGAAGAGAAATGATTTATCATCTCGCTATCCGTAGTCATCCCAGATGAAGATGGGTTCCCTGCCGAGTCTGGTTCCACTTGAGGTTTTTTTAATCCTGTCGTCTCAGGGAGTTTTTCCTCGCCATCACGACCTTTGGCTTGCTCATTAGGGATAAATTTAGAAATGTAAAAAAATTAATTTTTGGATTCCTGTAAAGCTGCTGTAAAATTTACATTTGAATAATCGTAGCACAATAAGAGATACTGTATAATAACCCTTGTATTATCTCCCCCTCCAAAATAAACCTCTGGTATTTCCAGGCTGTTGCATTTGTTTGGCCATTTTAAGCCTTGTTTTGCTTTCTTTTCCATCATCTCCATCTTTTCTCTCAATTGTACAGGGCTGACCGCGGATCGGGAAAAAGTAAAAGCCACTCTCTCCTCATTCCCATCTCAAAAAAACATCTCCCTCTGCCAGCTCCATTAGAGAGCGAGATTCCTGAACCTCCACAGGGATCTTTCCTGGATTTGTGGTGCAGGAACACTGCACAAACACACACACACACACACACAGTTTCTCTCTCACACTAACTGACAGCCCACATTTCCTTAGGCATTTATGGCAACTCATGCCAATTTGGTGTCACAGCCCTGACTGAGGAATTATTAAGGGATAACAATATTACTTCAACAGTCTTTTTTTTTTTTTTTTTCCCCTGCACATTTCTTCAAAAAGCACTCTCAGAAGGAAAGAATTGAGAGATGGAAATATATTAGATTTGTAGTCAAATTATATGGTTTTTCCTCTCAAATGAAGAGAATTCTCAGCGGATGCATCAGTCATTATCTACGTTCATTTTGGGTAACTAATCAGAAGCCAGTATCTAATAATAGGCAACCTCAGGTCTTACAGAGAGAATCTTAATGGTGTTATCTGATATAACATTTTAGATTTTCAGACATGGGTTTGTGGTATCTGGCATTCATTTGTAGTATTTACCGTTCTGTACATTTTGAAGCAGGTAAAGTTATTGCTTAAACTTTGGTCATTAACCAGAGCTACAATAATCTCAGAAGAGTGTTTAGAGTCATTTTGGCAGATGTTTTAGGGCCTGGGTCCACCAGATTAATTTTTTGCCCTGGTAGTGTGTTTTCTATACAAATCCTGTAAAGTTCAGCATTGACAGCACTCAACATCCTCTCTCACCGAACAATAAAAATCAAAAAGGGGACTTTAGATAGCAACACTGTCAGCATCGGTGGAGGAGAAACTGATCCTACCTGTTGTTGACAGCCCAGTTATTTACAATCTAATCTAATCCGTCTCTTTCCGTTGTTTTGGCTAAGGTTTCTAAAGCATATAGAGTCTTGACGCTCACAGTGAAGAAATGCGGAAATGCTAAACGAAGTTTTTGCAGCCTAGCAGCAATAAGCATTTGTGAAAAGCACTCTGGAAGTGCTCTGAAAACGAGGTTGTGGGTGAAAACAAAAACACATGCAGATACATAAGCTAGAAAGCCTGAATGTCTGCAAGACCGGGAGCTTTCTGAAATGGCCTTGAACACGACAGGCAAGCAAGTGGAGACGCCTTCTCGTCCTGATTGGTCAGCTCTCTGGAGAATGCATTTTATCGAAAAATTCCAGAATGTGAGAAGAGCTACTATTACAAAAAAAAAAAAAAAAAAGTTGTATGTTGACCCAAATATCAACAATTCCTGACACTCTTTTTGTGTGTGCGTTTCAGGAGACAGCCTCCAGCAGTGCCTTCCCAAAAGCCACACGAGAACAAGAGAATCCCAAATACAAAAGGGACGAGGACGGAGTGAGAACAATATCACATCTGCCAAAAAAATACTGAATGTTTGGTCCAAATTCTTCTCAACTTACCAATAGCTGGTTTTCATAACACTTGTCATATGTTAGTACGCGTTTTCTGCTGTAGCTTGAAGTCTACCACCTCTAATGCTACACCATTGCTGTTCATCCTGATCGACGAGTTGACATGAACTTCAAGTGAACTCTAGTCAGGCCAGTGAATCTCATGCCTCGGGTCGTCACTGGTGAGCAACGATGATTCTGCAGAATGTTTTATTCACTACGTTGTTTATTCTAAACTTGCAGTCGGACTTACTGAAGCCTGTCCTGTTCTGCATAAAAGTCTTCATCTGTTTATCTTGCATCTTGAATTTTCTGTTGTGATTGGGAAAGTATTCAGTTTTGTAAATAATGCAGGAGCTTATTTTAAAAAAAAAAGAAAAAAAAAAAGAACATATTATACTATCTATACATGAAGTCGATTTTCATTCTGACTTCCAACCAAAAGTTCACAAAGTTTCCTAGTCTTCAGTAACTGCTTTATCCTGGTCAGGGTTGCGTTGGATCTTGAGTCTATCCTGTAAACACACATGAAAAGGCAGATGAGATGCCAGTCTGTCACAGGACATCACGCATCTGAGTGAACGAGTGACCCTGGAGCTGTGAGGTGACAGCCGAAACGGTGCACCAACAACCATACTGACACCGTGCCACCCAGAATCATTTCTCTCTAACTAACCGTAACACTATTTAAGATATCATGTCTGACAGTTAAGCTGGGAGACTGGCGCTGTCTTTCCTTTTATCTCCTGAGTGATCGTCTGATGTGACGCTGTTGGAATCGGTGTGTTAAATGGTACAAAGAGCATTTGTCTTGCTGCTGTTAATAACCACCACACACACACCCCACCAAAGCAGACCTGAAGGTACCACTGACCTCTAGTGGGCTTTAGAACTACTTTGCACCTACTGTGGACAAAATCCCTCATTTTTAAGTCAATCCAAAATCATTCCAGCTAAATAATTAACCCCCCCTACCAACCAGGGAGGTTGAAGGCTATCAAATGCTTCCTTTGAGAGACCTGAAGCCAGCCAACAACATCTTTTCAAACCGCTATTCATGCTGTACCACAGGGCTTGTAACGCCCTCTATCCATGCACGAGATCACAGAGTCCCATGATTGGCTACTGTCATTGTGATTGATTAAGAGTGTAAGAGAGTATGGCCTTCCCACCCAGATAGTGCGCTCAGTTCTGCTCCCTTTGGCTCCAACCCACGGATGGCTGTGGCGTTGTCAGGATTCGAGCTCTTCAAAGCACCACTTTTAACTCATTTATCCATTTTACTCCTCACTTCATCATTCATTCATATTCAGTAACTGCTTTATCCTGTTCAGGGGCACGGTGGATCCAGGGCCAATTCCGGACAGGATGCCAGTCCATCGCAAGGGACCATGAACACTCACATTAACACCTAGGGGTAAATCAGCATAGCCAATCTGCTACCTGGATTTTTTTGGACAGTGGGAGGAAACCAGACAACCCTGAGGAAATGCATGTGTACACACGGAGAACATACCATATCATCTCAGGATCGAAACACAAGACCCTACAGCTGTGAGGCTGTACGTTTAAATTTTATTAAGGCTGTACGTTTAAAATTTTTATAAAGTGTACATAAAGTGACAGTAATTAAAATTACCTTCATGCTATGATGACATTTCTGTCCTGATTGGTTTCTATCCTGATAGGAACTCCATGAGTTGAATTAGACAAAGTCTAAATCATAGTCTTTGGCCTTCAAGGTCAAAAGCTGTCAGATCAGTTGAACTGAATACCTATGGTTGATTCTGGAGCAAAGTGATAGACAATACCACCAATCGTGTTTCCTTTGCCAGGGTTCATTCAGAGTTGCTCAGTACTAGTTTTATTCCTCAAAATAAACATTGCCATGACACATAGTGTCTGTAAACAGCTTACAAAGATTTAATGTTTTAATGTTGCCCTCGTTTAATCATTTACAAGCAGGCAACATCGGCTTTGTATTTTGTAAGGGGTTTAAAAGTAAATATAAAATGTCTCTGAGGCACTTCACTGGCTAGCCACAGTTCAGATCGTAACCCTGCCCATTCCCGTATTAGTGACCAGAAAACAAGCCAAACTTATATTTTTTAAGTCTCTCCAAAAATGATTTTTTTTTCAGGAACATTGTTCTGTTGTTCTTACATGTCCAGTTGACCTTGCTATCTTTTCCTTATAATAAAAAGGTGTGGTTAATAAGATGATTGACAGCTTGGGTATGAGATGAAATGACAGTCCAGTCTCACTAACACACATGTGCTTTATAACACACACCTGAATTTACAGTGTTGGTTAATGTATAAAAGCAAAGTCTTTTTCTGACCATCAGCAGGGAGGGTTTTTGTTTTTTTTTAACTGTTTCTGCATAACTTTAACTGTATTTTGATTCTTAAACTAGCTCCTTTACTAGATAGTCAGCTCCTAGATAACATTAGCGAACAATAACATTGAAGGGATGTAAAGTTACCTCACTAGCTAGATGGCATAAAATTATTAGTGTGGTGGCATAAGCTCATGGCCTTTTGGAACATGGCCTCTTTGCAATTTTCTAAAATAATACATGGAGTTAGTCTTTGAATTAATCGCCATTAGATTCTATGACTTTCTGCCATTAATCTGGCAGAGAATAAATACCATCGTGAAAGAATGCGGTAAACTTCCCAATCAGAGTTTAAGATCGTGTCTTTCGTTGCTTTTTCTACATGTGGCCTTGCTTTCTCACGAAGGAGGATTATTTTATTTTGTGAATGGCTGCAGGATGATTTTTTTTTTTTTTTTTTTTCACCTAATTTGATTATTTGATCGCTGTAATGTTTGGCGTCTGACAGTTCCTCCAGGATGGAGCAGCTCGTAATAAAGGTGTAATGTACCTGTAATGCAGGTGTAAAGCCGTTGAGTGATATTTCTCTCTGAAAGTGCATGTGGAACAACCTGCCAACTTTCAGAATCTTTCCCATTGCCTTCAGACTCCTTACAACAGTAAAATGATCTATATTCAAACGTCTTATTAGCTCTCGAGTCGATTGTGTCACACCTCCCCAGCTCACTGTACCAGCTCCCATCTGTCGGTGGATCACAAATTTTCTGACGGACAGGAGGCAACAGGTGAGGCTGGGGAAAATCACATCCAACACCCAGACAATCAGCACGGGTGTCCCCCAGGGTTGTGTCCTCTCCCCTCCGCTCTTCTCAGGAGACCCGTCTGTCAAACTTGTGAAGTTTGCGGATGACATGACGGTCATCTGCCTTGTCAAGGACGGTGACGAATCAGCATATAGGCAGGAAGTTACACAACTGGTCCTGTGGTGCAATCAGAACAACCTGGAGATGAATGCACTCAAAATTGTGGAGATAAAAGTGGACCTCCGGAGAAGCTCCCCAACACTGCGACCCTCACCATACTGTGTCTGCTGTGGAATCCCTCAGGTTCCTGGGATCTACAATCTCCCAGGACCTGAAGTGGATGTCCAACGTCGACACAATTGTCAAAAAAGGTCCAGCAGAGAATGTACTTCCTGCGCCAGCTCCGGAAGTTCAACCTTCCTCAGGAGCTGTTGATACAGTTCTACTCTGCAATAATCCAATCTGTTCTCTGCACATCCATCACAGTCTGGTTTGGTTCGGCCACCAAAAAGGACAAGAACAGACTACAACGGACAATCAAAACAGCGGAAAAAATCACTGGTGCCGACCTGCCCTCCATTCAGGACTTATACACATCCAGAGTCAGGAAAAGGGCAATCAGCATCATTCCAGATCCATCACACCCTGGACACAACCTGTTTCAACTCCTTGCCTCTGGTAGGCGAAACAGAGCACTGTACGCAAAAACTATCAGACATATGCACAGTTTCTTTCCTCAGGCCATCACTCTGATGAACACTTTATCACTCACACAGTGTGTGTGCAAGTGTGTGTATGTATATACATACACACACACACACACACACACACACACACTATTTTTTACAGCTCCATTGCACTCAGGAAACCAATTATCCACTTCATATTTATTACATATTTAACCGATATCTTTGCACTCTGCACTACTGCACTATAGCCCTCTAGTTTTTTGTTGTTTTTTTTTTGTGTGTGTGTTTGTTGTCTTGTTTGCTGTATGTCTATCCTTGTCCAATTCTTTGTATGTGTATATATACTTGGCCAATAAAGCTGATTCTGATTCTGATCTCCGTCCAGCAGTTTCTGCAGCTCTTCCGTCTTCCGTTTCCTTTGTTCTTCCATTTCTTTGCCTATCATCTAGCACCAGTTCACATTTTAGAAACCGCAAACCAGTTCTTGACCTCAGACAAGCCGATTGCAGCCATAAACATTGCCATAAACTGTCGCTGAATAAACTTTTCATTGAATAAGATGGGCTCCATGCTGGATCGATAAACCTAAAACGTGTCTTTAAAGGGAGTTTTGATAAATAATTTAAGATATTTACCAGGCCATAAACTTATGCATCACCCTAATAATTTGGTTTGGATATTAAAATCATGTCATATTGAAATGAATTATGTGAACATTCTGTTCTTTTTTGGAAGCTAGGTTAGTGAGTCACTCCCTTTTTCAAACATGAATGAGAAAAGCAGAAAACTTCTCCATCATTCATGAGGACCTGATGGAGAGCGTTGATGTTTTCTTCAAAAAAATTAAAATAAATGTTGCGTTAATTAGACATGATGGATGCGATAACGTCAGCTAGATTTTTTAAAAAAGTGGTAGCTTAAAATCTTCCTAACACTCACTTGAAGCTCTTACAGAGATTACAGCTCAAGTTGATTTAAATTTAAGCTTTTAAAGTGCACAGTGGGAGTAAATGACACCGTGTTGCCTGGTATACTTAGCAAGGTTTTCCTCTATAATGACAATAAATAAATAAGTTTATATTCACGTGTTTTTTCAACTCGTTTTCATTTCTTCCCTCATCTCTCTATCAGAACATGGAAACTAGGTGTGGCTTGTCAGGCTTGAGCCACCAATCACAGTCAAGGTGTAACGGTTGGACACATCTCTCTTCATGCTAACTGCACTCTTCTACCCAAACCTGATCTCTTTTCTTTCATCCCTCCATCATGGAATCACTTTGATACCCGAGTTTGTAGTGACCATGAAGACAAGACATTACATGTATAATAAATAAATCATTTATTATAGTTATTTTTCAGTCAGGTTATTACAGAGTTTGTTTTTAATAACACATTGTACGAAATACTGCTCCTCAGCTGTGCCTTGTGTTTTTTAGAATTTTAGCAATTAAACAAACATTAGTTTTGTAAACTGAGCAGTCCGTTCCTCAATCAGTACTTTCCCTGAGATTGTGTGTGTGTGTGTGTCAAACACCGAACACGTGCAGCCCTTTTTTGCTGCCCAAATTATGCTTTGTGCAATTTTAAAGACATGTTTATGGCAGATGTTTAATAAAAAGACTTAAAGTCCATCCTGGGACCTTTCACATTCATGTCAACTCAGAAAGCGGGACAGGTCCTCTCCGATCTCAGCCTCGTCCCACGGCCCGTGGATGTTGTCTTTGTGTCTCTGCAGACGCACCAGCAGGAGTGGACACACCAACGTTAGTACTACAAGAGCTAGAAAGAGGAGAAGGGCACCAGTGGGCCACAAAGTGCCAACACCTACAACTCCACACACACACACCAACCCGGCTGCCCAGGGGAAAGTCCACTCAACCGCCTGTCTCAGTCGCTGCAGCAGATACGGCCAGAGTGCAAAGATGATCAGGGCGCAGCTCAGCATGGCGAAGGTGTGCAGGGTTCCGGGAAGACGCGATGCCAAGCAGACTGACGCAAAGAGCGCCGCGTTGAGCGAAAGGCTGCCTGGCAGGCTCGGCTGTGTGTAGGAGAAAGACACCAGGTGTGCCATGAGCATGCCAGCGGACATGGCGTACACCGTATCCGTGCTCACAGACTCGGTCAACGTCTTGAGCACTGGCGAGAAACCGAAGATAAAGGCCATGAACACAGCAGCGCTCTGCAGGTCGGCGCAGCGCGTTCGCTCTCGGCCAGTTCCTCCTCCCAGAGCCTCGTACAGCGCATAGCCCAGCACCGAACATCCCAGGCCGATCCAAAGCAGCGTCGAAGGACCTACAATCCCCTTCTCCATGTAGGACCACAACGTAAGGAACAGCGCCACGCACGAGAGCTGCTGAGAAACGAGCCCGGCTTCTCGGACCACCGCCCAGTAGCTGTACTGACTCACTCTGATGTTCCGTCGAAGCTCCTCTAGGAAGTGCCGGTCCACGTAGTTGTCAGGGAATGGCTGTCGCTCATACAGCACTTTACGCCATGGCACAGCTGGAGTAGCGCCCGCGTCGTTGTCCGCCCCCATTACCTGCCAATGACATGCAGAACAGAACAAATCTTATGAGAATCCCAGATCTCCCTCTGATCAGTGGATTCCACTGCATTAAGAAGACATTCTGACAAGCACGGACAGATACAGGAAGTGTTTCAGACAGTGAGCGTTATCCCTACCTCTGCTGTGGCTTCAGGAAGATTTACAGTCTAATCCTGCGACACTTCACCATGTTGACTGGAATCCTGGACGAGGAACAGGAGCATGGAAGGTAAAGCAGCTTTTTATTCTTTTCTTTTCTTTTCTTTTCTTTAGAAACCACTACTGACCTGCTCACTGGATTTTCTTTTTATTATTAGGGCTCAATTACACAAGACATTCTGGACGTGTACATTTTAGAAAGCAAACGAGCAGAAAGATTTCTTAAAAGATTTTACAGAAAAACCTGTACAAAAGCCCAGTCCTGGTTCCTCCATCACCGATTAAAACCTCGCCTAGAGGAATTCCCCGGAAGTGACGCCTATCGAAAAACAGGAAGCGCGCGCATGCGCAATTATGTGTCGTCGTGAACTTCCGGTTGTGTAGAGGGCGCTCGCGAGATGAGTCATGTCTTCTTGAACGGCACTGAATGGAGCTAAGCGGCAAAAAAAAAAAAAAAAATTAATAAATAAATAAAAAGAATTATTTACACCTGCTTTTAGACTTTCTTTCGATTATATACCAGACCAAAAAAAATTGCCCATTATAGAAAATTTTAAATTTTATTTTAATATTTAAATAATATTAAAAATATTTCAGCATTAGCAGAATGCTAGCGTTATATGAGCAAAATCGCCTTCCCTGATATATAATAAATATATAATAAATTAATTTGGGATTTTTTTTTTGTCTAGGTGTAAATAATTATTTCGCTCCATTCACGCCCATTCATTTTATGAACAACTCGCGAGCGCCCTCTAGGTGGTCTGACTTATATCATCTCATAATCATGACTTACCTTATAAGTCTCATAATAATGACTTGCTATCTCATAATAATGAAATATGAACTACATCTTGATAAAATGTTCTCATTATTATGGAATAGCAAGTCATTATTATTAGATTCATCACCATTAGATTACTTTGTATCTCATAAATATGAGATAATGTAATAATTATTAGATTATCTCATTTTTATGAGATACAAAGTCATGAGATACCATTATGATATATATACATACATGTGACGTTATTCTTTTCCCGAGCGGCAGAAACAGGTCTCCGTAGTTAACATATTAAAGCTTTATAAATATTTTTCTAGACACTTTGGACTGTGAAAAACCACAAGTGTCACTGTGAGTCATTTTGCTGCATCAGGGCAGATATTTGTCAACGCAGCGGTATAAAACAGGCTTTAAACCAATAAGAATCTGAAAACAGAGCAATAAATAGGATGAAGAAAGGATTCCAAAACTTTAACATTTTAATAACATATGCATGAAGTCACAAAACGATTTGAGACTCACAAAGTTCAACAATATATCAGAGCAACCAGTGTTATTTATTAATGAATCATCACCCCAGGCAAATCTTTAGAGGAACGTCTGTTAACTCATCATATAGACTAGAGGTGTGCATCAGGACCTGGATCCTGCAGGACCAAACAAGAACAGGCTGTCGTGTAGGAAGGATGTGACATAATCTTCATTAAGACAGGAGTGGACTGGGTTTTAGTGTCGTGCTCGTGTTCATCCAGTCGTCCGGCAGGAAGTTATTAACAAAAAATATTAACTGGAGGGATTTACAGTTTAAAAAAAAAATAATAATAATAATCTCATGCATACGTCTAATTCAGATCAGTATTTATATTACCACTCACTTGCAAGAACTGTAATACAAACTATATTAAATGGCAAACAATATATTTTTAATAAGGGATTATTTTATATTCCAAAAAGCTCACTGAAACATATATCTATGCTATCCAGTAGCATTCCTGAGTGTTCGATAAACACTGATAAAAAGCCAATAGAACTTTATGTACTCATAAGATAACTGCTTTTGTAGGTAGGTATTATAAGCTATACGTATATGCTTATAATGACAACAAATAAAGCTAGCATATGTGTAGTGATGAGGTCAATTTATGCTGATATTTTTGTCCTTCATGATGGTCACCATGTCAGATTAGGCAATCAAAAGGGCCATTAATTCATGCCATGTCTTGGTCAGGAGAACGGTAATACTACAGGTTTGACCCTGACCAATCATTGTTCACGTCCTCGCGTATTGTCAAGGATGAGGGTCAAAAAGTGGTCAATCACGGCTCCAGGAAAAACGTCAAAAAAGACATAACAAGAGGTGCCACACTGGGTGAAAACTAGATACAAGCCATTCTGAAATGACGGGGTGTCGTGGGGCGTCCAAGACTCTACACTGCTGCTCTCCGGAGCTGGAAATCTGCTGGCCATGTCAAAATCGGCCGAGTTGAATTAAATCAAGCACGATTTTGACACAAATTAAAGTAAAGCCGTTAACTTGTATGAATCCACGAGAGAACTTTATAAGCTAGAAGATTATTAGAAGATAGAATGGCTGATAACCCGACTTCCTTGGTGTTGATACGCCACAGAGGGAGCATATAGCGTTTCACAAGGACGTCTTTCGTCCTGCTCAGGACGCATACACAGAGGCTGGACTTCTCTCATACTGGGCACGCAAGGTCAAATTCAGCTATGCCCGAGCTCATACATCACGCAAGCAAATGACAAAGCCTGAAATTTCTTTCTATAAATCACTCCAGGTCACTTCGGGAACGCCTGTCTCGCTCGGCTGGCTGTCGCGCTGCTGCAACCGGAGCTGCGCCGTGCTCAGCGAGGCCATGTGGGTCATGTGATCCACTCCGCTGGCCTGTTGTGATTTATAGACACAGGATCCCTTTCCCTTTACCTCCACAGTGATTCCGGGCCAAAAACAGCCCTTGCCCTCGTCTATGAGGGCAGCTGGCCCAGTTCAGCGTTCAGAGAAGCAGCGTTGTCATTAGGTCTTAAATCATGGCCGTGCTTTGGGTTTATTTTTTTTTATTGTTATCTTTAAGCAGCATTGTGAAAAGAGTTCCTCAGCTAGCAATCTTGAACAACACACATATAGCAGATATTTCACAGGATATTTTATATAAGTTTTGGCACAGTTGTCAGGCTGTCTTGTGTTTCGCTATGAGCAGGCAAACTGTTTAATGTGTTACAATTTTTCCTGCTGTTCAGGGACAAAGAAAAAAAAAACAATAATCAATACAGATGGGTGTCAGTGCTTCAGTGATTTCCTACACTCAGTATCATTATCAGGTTGATGAAACTGACTTTAAAATGACAATAATATCAGTTAATTCTTTGTTCAAGTTAAAAATATGTTGGGGTGTCGTCCGTTTTTTTTTGGTAAGATCTGTCACCTATAGCAGCGTAGAGATCTGGGTCTCTTATTTCATAAGCTGAGAAAACAAACCGGGGTTTTCTTGGCTCAGCTTGATTACTGAAGAAGTAGGTGGAGGTGAGGAGAGTTAGGTGGAAGGTTGATGATGATGGAGAGAAGACCAAAACAGTTCTCTTTTCAGTCCCAGAACTTTGTCCTCCCGGATGTGTAGCCGAGGTTACGTGCGCATTTTCTTCTTGTCGTCGAAGAGGCTGCGCAGCAGGTAGACCTGCAGGCAGGACACCGCCACCATCACCATCATGTTGACGAAGGACCAGACGTTGACGCGGTCGTAGTTGCTCTCCTGCAAGTTGCGGTCACGCGCTTCGAAGGCCTTCAGCACCGTTTGGATCTGCAGACTCTTCCCTAATCGTGCCTTCACGCTGTTAATCGTATCCTAGGGAGAAAAGAAGCCAAAACAAATCAATGTGGAAGACTGAGACAGGCTTTAAGAAATGCATGCTAGTCTGTATTTTCAAACCGTCGCTGGAACTTTGGTTCGCCCCAAACTTAAATAAGAGCCAGCGTCTCTTCTCTGCCCAACAGCTGAAGGTCGATTGATACTCCTGCATCGAATCTACACTACAGGCACAGTGTTGACGCTTGCGCGGGGTGAAGCATTTATACTCGCACGTAAGCTGCGCGTCTCCTCCATGCAGCACCGTCGCTCGAAACACACCAGGATTTGTTGATTTTACACACAGAACTTCTGCAACTTCTGTGTTTCAGTGAAGGAATAATAAACAAAATGCGGACGAAACGTTTCAAAACAAATTTATTGGGTATAAAAAAAATTTAAAAAAAAAAGAAATCTCGTGATTTATTATAAACTTAAGTGAATTCTCACGGAAAGTGTTTCTGAAACGTTTTAACTCTTCTGAATTCAGCGGGACAGGATGGTCCAAAGCACTTAGGCAGTGATTAAATCCACAGAATTAGAGACGTCTGCAACTGCTACGTCGTCTCGCGCTTTCAACATTCGTATTAACATGATTCTGTGATGGATTTCTGATTTTCACAGAGAAAAAGGAGGAGCCAGAAACATGCAGGAGGAAACGGCGAGCAAACCGATCACAGTCGTTACGGTCAGCATCATAAACGACATGTCACACCTGGAGAGGTGTGACAGGCTAGGACATAGGGTATGAATCTACACCGTACCCTACAGCAAAGATTTGACGCAGAAGTATAAACTGGCCTTTCGACACCACGCTGTAAGTCAAGTGTGATTATATAATCCATCCATTCTCTTCCGCTTAATCCTGTTCAGGGTCACGGAGGGAGCTGGCGCCAATCTCCAGCTAACTTCGGGCGAGAGGGTTACACCCTGGGCGGGTCACCAGTCCGCCGCAGGGCAACACGCAGACACAGACAACCACTCACACTCGCATTCACA
>JAOVYU010000040.1:4862307-4887151 GCA_025674565.1 Synodontis membranacea | reverse complement strand
TTATAATGATGTAACTCAGTTACTAACTCAGTTACTATTTGTGAGAAGTAACTATAACTAATTACTTTTTTAAAGGTACATGCCCAACACTGCTTGCTATTTGCAACAAAATGTCTGATGGTTCTGTGGTCACGCCCCAATATCTTAGCAATTTCAAGAGTGCTGCATCCCTCTGAAAGACTTTTTACAATTTCTGACTTCTCAGAGTCAGTCGAATCTCTTTTTCGGCCCATTTTGCCTGAGGACAAGAAGCTGCCTCATAGTTATGCACACCTTGATATAGGGTGTTGATCTCCTTAGGCCACACCCTCCTTCATTACACAAATACACCTCACCTGGTATGCTCAAAACCAATAAGCACTCAGGTTTATACAGCTTGCCGTTGGGGAAATATGCATAAAAATGATGATATGGTCAAAATACTCACTTGCATAATAATTGTGCACACAGTGTATTCTGTTCTCTGGGTTGCCAGGTCTCCTAAAAATTAGATCATTACTCAAAATATGCATCATCCGAACACTCTCAGCTATCTCCAATTCATCTCCCAAAACTCTCAGGTCTCTCTGAATTATAAAGCACATTGTTTCTCCTAATAGTGTAATAAATAAAAAAAATTTATTTATGTCTTTTAAATTGGCACATGGCAGTGTACCTGATTGCAATGGCAAAGTATTTCTTGCACGTGTCATTCTGTAAAGAGTTCTGTCACGTCTTGTTTTATTACATATGTTAGATAAATAAATAGAAGTAGTTTAGTTAGTTAAAATTACCATGGTGCAAACAGTGAAAATTTTTGGCAAGTATTCATTTTCAGCCTTTTTTTCCCCCCGTGATAGATTGGAACAACAACATAAAAGAAAATTATATGGTTCTATTCAGGTGGACAACCTGGCTCATGGTTTAAGGGGATTTTTTACAGCCAGGAAAATATCCTTCAGCAAAATCCATTACAGTGTGTCAGCTTCCCTGCTTCACATTCCTGACTGTAGCTATGAAGCGACGGAATCCGGCTTGATAAAAGCTTTCACGATTCTCCTGGATTCTAACGTTTATATGGGTTGGTCTGAAAGAAGTAACTTTGATAATGTCAGTCATCATCCTCTTCTTAGTCCCAAAGTTTGATCAGTCCATCCCAGCCGCAGGTGATGACCTTGGAGGTCTCGTGTGGATGCCAGATAGCGCTGATGCACACTTCGTCATGTGCTTTAATTCGATGGTACAGCTTTGTAGTCTTCCAGTCCCAGACATTCAGCTTCCCATCTGCATCGCCAGACACCACATAACTCATATCTGGAGAGAAGTCCACCTGACAAGCATATCCAGCCACCATGTGACCCTTAAAGACCTTCTTCTTGTTCAGTCTGAATCGGTTCTGAGCTCCAAAGATTAGCATCTGATTGTCCATGGATTGACAAGCCAGCCACTTTCCGTTGGGCGACAGTGTCACTGCAGGCATCGAATACATACTGGGCTCTGCAATATATTTGAAATCCACAGGAATATCCCATTCCCACACACGCAGGCTCTTATCGTCGGATGTACTGACTAAGCGGCGGTTCTCGTCCACAAACGTGATAGTGTTGACGGCTCCCAGGTGACGATCGTATTCCTGAACCACCTCCCCGGAGCGAATGTCCCACTGCACAATCTTCTTGTCTGACATGCCGGCAACAAACAGGTTCTGCTTATCTTCGTCTGGATTGAACTTCACACAGTAGGGCACCTTTCTGTTCGTGAACCTTGAGATGCACCGACCGGTCTCTGTGTCCCAGAGTTTGAGATGGCGATCGTATGCAGCACTGAGAAACTGAGTCCCGGCGTTGTTGAAACAGATATCATGCACCGCTTTACTGTGACCAATGAAGGTCCGCAAACATCTCCGGTCATTGTACACCTCCCATAACTTAATCTTACAGTCCATAGAACTGGAGAGCAGCAGGTGACCAGACACAGGAAACAGCCGAATAGCACTGACCCCCTTTGTGTGTCCAGTCCAGACGTGCAACTGCTTTTTGGGTAGGTAGCATTTCTCGGGTATGTCTGCTGAGCGAAGGTTAATACCCACATCGTGTGGAATGTGCAGGTAAGAACGGCCCTGGTAATCATACGCATCTTTAACATGTAGAATGGTCTTCTCCTCTGCTGGAGCCTCTTCCACGTTTTTGCCTTTCTTTTGTCTCTTTGCTGTTATTTCATCCAACTCCTTCTGCTCGTCCTCTGAGGGTTTAGCAACATCTTTTTCATCCTCATATTTAGCCCAAGGAAGCTATTGATGTCTGAAGCGTCTCCTCCTTTCACCTTCTTTCTCTTCTTCGTCTTTCTTGGGCCCGACTCGAAAACAGTTTGCCCTTTGCGTTTCTCCGCCTCATCCACTGCTCCTATATACCTGCTTGAACAGACCTGATTGTTGTCCACAGAGGGGTCCAGGGCATACCCGAAAGTAGAAAACGTCCTCCGCTGTTGTTCGAACATGAAGTCGTTGACATGGGCAGGCTCGACGTATCCTGAGAGCATGTTCCTCGCTGCAGCCATTTGTTGAGTTTTAAATGGATTAACTGGGCCAAACTGAGGTGCAAACATGGTGTCGTATGTATAATTGTAGTAGATTTCCTTCAGGGATGGATCCAGATACGTTCCTGTCTCAACGTCTTCCTTTACAGCGATCTCAGGAGCTGAATTGAGGACCAGACTTGACGTTTTCAAATGCTGGAGATGTGCGACTGCATCCGGATCAAATTTTTCGGTGTTTGAGCTGGACTCAGACTCGCTTTCTGAATCTAAATCTCTGCTGTACGGAACGAGGGAAATGACCAGAGCTGCCATCTTCGATGTTGTTCTCCAAGGATCTTAAAGTGTATTTGAAGTGCATAGATGATTTTTATGCAGCTTCTAGGACCTTGGAGGGCTGGCCTTATATGGATATGCTACAGAATTAGAATCAGAATTAGAATCAGAATCAGAATTAGAATTAGAATCAGCTTTATTGACCACATACAAGGTTTTCCATTTCCATTGTTCTCTACGTACTTAAGACAGGGATAAACATACAGCAAACAAGACAACAAATACACAAAAACACAACAAAAACCAGAAGGCTAGTGCAGTAGTACAGCGTACAAAGATGCTGGTATATATATATATATACACACACACTAGCTGATAACCCAGTGGCTCTGCTCACTGAGTGGAAAGGAAAAAAAGAAAATGCAGTATTTATAACACTGGCGTAGAACTGATAAAAACTGCTAATAGCTTATCTGAAAATGGACCTCAAACAATAAATAGGTTAAAACATGCGTTTTGATAAATCCTTTATAAACGATTGACACATACATAGTAGAACATAATAAATTATGACGGATACATACACATTTATTAAAGTATCAAAGTTTTCTTAAATAATGACTTACCAAAGAGGTTTATATAAGTGTCACGGCACGTCCCTGGTGCGCCCCCCTCTCTACCTGTTGCACGCCAGAACAGCTGTAGCGTGTCAACACTAATGACAGCAAAAAAAAGACGCTCTGACTTGCGCTTCATTGATGAAGCTTTAGCGTCACTTCGGTCTGAGCCTTGTAAATGTTTGTTCCTCTGTGTGGATCTATTTTTTTCATGTGGATTTATTTCTCCCTGTGGATACTCTGTGTCTCTGTATGGATTGCTCCGTGATATCAGACTGTCGCACTGGATCTGTTGATCAGTTGACTTTATTCATCGCTATCGTGACAGAGCTCACGTTTGGTCTTTCTGCGCCGCATGTTACCAGCTTCCTAAGAGTCCGTTTTGTTTTGAGCATTTATCTTCTGTGATTATTCCTGTGTTTCCTTTTGTTTTGCCTTCTGTTTATGTGACGTTATTTAAATAAATGTTTCTTCGAGTTCATCACGCTGTGGTAATCCCAGCATTGTGCGTCCCACCATTTAACACACATACATCATTTCCGTTTCAAACACGAAAAGATTATATATATATATACATATATATACACACACACAGTCAGGTCCATAAATATTGGGACATTGACACACTTCTAATCTTTTTGGCTCTGTACACCACCACAATGGATTTGAAATGAAATGAACAAATTGTGTTTTAACTGCAGACTTTCAGCTTTAATGTGAGGGTATTATCATACAAATCAGGTGAGCGGTGTAGGAATTACAGCAGTTTGTATATGTGCCTCCCACTTTTTTATTGACCAAAAGTAATGGGACAAATTAGCTGCTCAGCTGTTTCATGGCCAGGTCTGTGTTATTCCCTCTTTATCCAGTGCCCCCCCCCCCCCCGGCGCGACCGGATACAGCTCCACCAGCACCCACACCCAATCCAATCCAATCCAGTCCAATCCCATGCCACTCTACAAATACTGCATTCTATTCTAAATGGCTGACTTCTGCATAGCAGCAACACCGCAGATCATATCTCTTAAATAAATAAATAAATAAATATATAAATACATAAATAGCCCGTCTTAAAGCTGCAAGACACATTTTACAAGAATTATGAAACTGATTAAAATGTAAATATAAAGTAAAATTAAATTTTAAATTGTTGTCAAAATGAACACTGGTAATGTACAGCGCGATTGTTGCTAATGGAACAAGGTCTACGTAACTCACACGCTCCTGTGGACAAAACAAACATAAGCAGTTCAAAATGACTTAAGGTTGTGATGTCATCAAATTAACCCGTCATGCACTGGCTTCAAAGTCAGTCTAAACCCCGTCAGTATGAAGAGCTGTATATATTTTTATATCTTATAAGGGCCACTTTCTTTCTTTTATTTTATTCAAGTACCTCACTCCTCAAAAAAAAAAAAAATAATAATAATCTCTCGTATATATCCCTGACAGGTACCCGACCAATAAGTGGATCAAGCTTGGCACCTTTCACGCACGTGATGAGCGCACAGTGCAGAGCTTCCCCTTGGATGAACAGCTGTATGCCAAATATGTTAAGGTAAGAGAAGTTTTGCAATGGGTCTTTCATCGTTACGATCACCTGCCCTCTGGTACTCTCACTGCTGGTCGAGGTGTCACGTATCAGTAGCTCAGTACCATTTTAGATATGGTATTTGAGACCCTGAATGTCTTCCAATAGACACTAGTTTCCATGTGGCGTAATAGCAGGTTGAACAGAGGAGGTTATTTGGAACACGGCATTGTCTTCTCGTTGCCTGAGGACATTGAATGGTTTGTCCCACGGTGTACCGAAGAGGCCACAGCTAATCATTGTGCTCCTTTCGTTCGAAATAACAGTGAGACAAAAACCTTCTTTTATAAGGCGCTGAGACGACAAAAAAAAAAACCCCAACATGTCAGGATGCTTTTACTTCGCATTGAGAGGGCTTTGTGTCATTGAACACTGCAGAACCTCACACATACTGTTTCATTCCTTCTTCCCTGTTACATTTCCTTCTGTTTTGCTTCAAGCTATTTCTCCGAATGCAACCGATATATTGCTTTACCAACTATCAGGAAGTTTCTCATCTTACAATGTGATTCATATTAAATCGCCCTTCTTCTGTAGAACCAGTTACGCGAAGGTGAATCACATTTTATTTGGCAGGCGTTCTTACTTTTAGGCTTGTGCCCTCATGTTCTGATTTGCTTCATAAACCAATGTATGTGAGTTTGTATGAATTTATCAAGTCTACCTGTTGCTCTTGCTCTGTGCATTTTCAATTTTCATGCAGGTCTGGGACGAGAATCATATTCTTGTATGAAATCTCTCCTCAAGTGAATTCAAAAGAACTTGCTTGCGGCATGAATCCAGTCTCTTTTACTGATTCTTTTCTTGTTTCTCTCTCTCTCCCTCTCTCCCTCTCTCTCTCTCTCTCTTCTCCTCTCCCCTGCCTTGCATCAGATGTTCATCAAGTACATAAAGGTTAGAATTCTTCTGTCTTAGATGTTTTGAATTGAGCTTTGATGGCAGGGCCTGAGTAGAGTAACGCATGGCAGTTGTACACGCTAACCCCCCCTCCCCCTCCTCCTCACACAAATGTATTTATTTTTGATTTTCTTAAACGGGACATTAGAAATAACATAACCTGGCTGTGATTGGGAATTGAAAATATGTACGCATTGTGTGGATTCTTTCTTTTTTAACAGTTTTGTTCGATTCTCTTCTACTCCGTATAGGTTGAGCTGCTCTCTCATTTTGGTTCTGAACATTTTTGCCCGCTTAGTCTAATCAGGTAAGGTTAATTTATTTATCTGTCTGTCTAATATCACAGTTGTAGTCATTATACTGTGTCACTGTGGGTTGGGTTTTCTGTAAGGTATACGTTTAAAACGAGCCGGCTTTGTTTTCCAGGTTCAGAGATTTCTTTTAGTGCTAGTGTAGAAAGTATGTGTGCCTTGGCAGAGGGAGTAATGTGTGTTGGAGGCTGTAAAGGGACTCAGCCTATGGCAGAGCAAGAGAAACACACGCCCCATTCTATAAGGCATTTTCTTTTGCACTCTGTGGGAGGGCTGCTTTTAAAAAAACAAGTAAAACAGCACCTCCTTTAAGAGAAGCAAGACGGCATGACAAAACCTTCAAGAAAACCTCCGCAGCAGATTACATCTGCGTCACTGCTATAGTTAGAGCTTGTTTTTCTATGTTTCGGAAGGGGAATTTTTTTTATTTTTAGTAAAGGTATTTCTGTATTTCGTAGAGCTTCTGTTATACAGTATAAAGAATTATTTAGCTTTACCCCAACCCTTTCCTCAACCTGTTAAACCCCTTGCTTGACTTCTAAAATATCTGTATAGGTATTTCCACAGAATTGTACTGATTGAGTTAATGACGCGTTACATAAGTGTAACTTTATCTTCTAGACATGTATGGAATTTGCCCTATTATCTGAGCTCTGAGCCACTGCTGGTGGCGACATGAACTGTCAGTCTGTAGCTTTTTGTTGTGATTGAAGAACACTGCCAACACGTCCCCCCCCCCCCCCTGTTCTTTTTCCTGCTTGTTAGGGTGTTTGGTACCAGTATGGTGGAGGAGTATGACGAGATTGCTGACTCACAGTATCCCTCAGAGAGAGTTGAATACTTGGATGAAGATTATGGTACAGTATGATGATTTACTATGCACACCTACTTGCAGTGCTTGTTTTATGCTTGAACGTTCTCACGTTAGATGCCATGTGTGATTTATTAGCTAACGTACTCAAGGTGTTCTCTTAACTCCAGACCTCCATTTCATAGATTACCCCCCAGGATACCTTCCCTCTGAAGACAAAGCATCAAAGAACCTCCTGGGTTCTGCTACGAGTACGTATGCAAGCGCTTCCTGTTATTACTCAGGGAGCCTTTGGCTTTCAGAAACCTATAATTCACTCGCTGATTTGATACTGTTTGTCGTTTTTGTTTCAAACACGACGCTATACAGTTAGATAAGGCCAGGAACACTAGACAAGGAAAAAGTAGAATCATCTTAAGTCATATTCAGATGAGATCAGATTTTTATAATGATTATGATCGATCTCTGTGTAAATCTCGGAGATGGGAGTGTATTCATGACAGTTGTATTCATGTAAGAACCATACATGATATATACACAATGTTTTAATAGAAACTGGTTGTTTTGACCTTTATTATAAGTGCTTGTAGTAGGGTTGCTCTCAATCATTAATCAATCATTAATAAATGCTCACACTCAGGATGTAATTATTGATAAAGTCTTCAAAGCAGTAAGTTGCTCTGGATCAGGGCATCTTCCGAATGCCGTAACTATAATGGGTCAGATGTCTAGGAACTAGTTATCAGGAACTTAAAAACTTGCTTTTATTTCCAGTCCAAATAGGACTGTAGTGGCTGTAATGCTAGGAATATTATGCACACACACACGCACATTTACTTGTACGTCTATCTTTGTGAGGACACTCATTGAACTATTGTATTCCCCAGCCCTTTACTCTAACCATCACAGCTAAATGCCTAACTCCAACCCTTACCCTAACTCTAACCTAAACCTAACTCTTGCCTAAACACTAAAACCGTCAAACAGCCCTTTGAAGAAGTCAGGACCAGCCAAAATGTCCACTCTTTTGGTTAAATATGTTTTTCGGTCCTCGATATGTAGCAAGTACAAATACACACACACACCAGGCTTCATAGTTAACAGTTAACTATGTTTATTTTCTGAACCATGCTGCCAGTTTAGTCTGTGTACCTAAGTGGCTCTGAATTCCCTCTTCACACTGCATGCACAGTGTCTGTCTGTTCCATATTGACGCAGAAAAAAAAAAAAAACGCTCACACCAGTGTGCATGCATACAGTTCTAAGTTTTCCATGTGTTGACTTGGGACCCTATGTGTTAGGGGAGGCTCTGTGTCAAAGAAATTGCTTTAGACTCATCGGTTAAGGAGTACTATATAAGAAAAAGGCTTCAGTCCTATGGCAAAGACTGATGAGTCCTGGTCTGTGTCACTGAGCAAGTAATTTTGTACCATTAAAACAATCTCTGTAGCATATACAGTATACGTCCCATAACCTGCATATCTGTTCCTTTATTTAAAGTGCCAAGATTTATGAATATAGACAAACACAATCTAGAAACATCCTGGTCTTCTTTGTAAATTAGCCACGTGTTAGAAGTCAAAGCGGTAAATTCCCATACGTCCATGCATCATGGCATATTTTTGACCAGACAGAGATTCCTAATTATTTTCCGTTTTCTATATTTCATTTCAGACGCAATCCTAACAATGGTCAACAACATTGCTGCAAATGTGCTCGGGGGGAAGCCAGAGCTCGAAGATGGAGCTCAGATGGAAGGTATACAAGCTAGGACTTTTATTTTTTTTTTAACAGCTCACTTTTAACAAGATTTTCCTCGCTTTGGGGTTTTCTGCAGACATACAGACTAGTGAACTGATCATCTCTCTCTCTTTCTCTCGCTCTCTCTCTCTCTCTCTCTCTCTCTCTCCCTCTCGTCAGCCTCTCTCTGAGAGCACGGTCAGTGTGTAAAGTGTTTGTGAGAAAATAAAGGAACCTGCAAATGGGAAACGTCCTGCAGTTTAAACAGCTGCAGTGCCCTGATAAAATTCGTCGAGTAAAAAAGAGGAAGAGTGTCCTGAAGTGGTGTGCATTTAAAGATGTACACGTTGCATTAAATACATTGCTTAATCGATAATGTATGAGTCACCAAAATATCGCCAACCTGTAAATACGACAAAAACCTGGTAGCTATGAATTAACACACCAAAGTTTAAAGCCGATTTTCTCCAAACTTGATTTTCTGTTAAGATTGTATGTTAAAAATTTTCTCAGCAGTGCAGTTGAGACACTAATACTTGTCTTAGTTGTCAGTGTATTCCACACTACATGTGTCAGAATTTCCAGAGCGAGGCACAGTATTTGCTTTTGAGTTAAGAGTTTTAAAATGCAGAGCTTCTTCCCTTCTACTGAGCCAGTAAGCTTTATGCCGAGGGAATCCAGGACAAACAAACCTGCCCAAAGTGATTACTTTAGAAATTCACGCGGGTGGAACACAGTTTTGTAAAGCTAGCCAAGCATGATTTGGACATGTCACTCCATTACCATTAGCTGACCCTGAGCAAACAAGGGTGTTTGCTTGCTATGTGGTTTATAACATTTTTAATAGATGCAATCATTAATGAAAAAACATTTTGTGAAAATTGTCTATGTAAGAATATGATCGTTTTTCTTCGCATTGTTTGTTCTTAGTGTCTGTGATCTGCTATATATTGCCATATTCCTCTGATTTGGAGGTATTCCTACTGCAGTTTCTTGTTTGGGAGCCAGATGCGTTTGTGTGTTTCCTGTTAAAGGTAAATTCTGTATATTATAGGTTTTGTCCAGAGGAGGCCTCGTTTCTTCATGAACAATGAGTTCCTTTGTGTGTGAGGGAGAGTTGTGGGAGGATGGGGGGGGTCTACACTCAGCTGGGGAAACAGTCTCTGACGCATGCACACTCTTTCCTCTCTGTGGTGTTTATCTCATCTTGCTGCTTTTCTCTTTACCCTCTCTTTATTACACCATCCTTGCTTTTCTGTGTTCTCTTAGTTTACTGTGTATTACGGTCATCCTGCAGGTAACGTGTCATCAGGGACGGCGAATATCACAGAAGTCGCCGAAACTACACTCGCACCAACCCCGACAATCGCGCAGCAACAAGAAATGTATGTTTTATATTTACATACACACATCTATTACATGCGTTACATTAATCACGCAACGCATGTTTGCTAAATTGATTGAGCTTGTGTGCAGACATTTGCTGAGAAATTCAGAAATTTGACAGCCAATTGAGTAATCGTGTCAGGACCAGAATCTGATTTGCCCTTTTTATTTGCCTTCATTTGTACAATAAGATTGTTTTCTTCTCTGCATTCCCAGGCTGAACACTCAAGAGCTGGGTTCCACTCTGGTGAAGCCGGATCCAGAAGTACCCATTCCCGAGTCTCCCTCTACTCCTTCACCCGAGGAGGGTCGCATTGTCATCCTCATGGAAGATGAAGAGGAAGAGATACCCCCACCCACAGTGACCCTACTGGAGGAGGAGCGTGATGAGGAGAGGCAGCGCGAGGAGGCACGCCTCAGGGAGAGTGCTTTTTACTGCTCCCATCTTTCCACTTTGTCCTGCCTAGCCAGCCTCCATGAGCACCTCCACTTCTGCTGCTCTGCCGCACTGGCTCTGCAGCGGCTACGCAGAGAGCGCCGCGTCCATGCCAACACGCACACGCCATCATCGACACAAGTCCCAGACCCCAGTCCAACTCAAAGCTTGTCGCCCTCTCTGAAGTCTTCAGAAGTAGAGCCCACACACAGTGAAGAGACTGCGCCTTACGACACACCCCCTGTTACTCTGGATCCAATCACTGATCCTCCAATTTTATTAGAGCCAAGCCACACCTCCTCCCTCATCCATCACAGCTACTCTGAGACCTCTCTCTCCAAAGCCACACCCACCGAGGGCATTCCCGACTCTCTGCCCACACACGAGCCCCAAGAGCCGATACCACAGTACATGGAGCGCGTACCAGAAACGCAGACTCAGTCATTTGCAAGCACCCCTCTCGTTTCCACCTTCACCTCCACCACTTCTTTCATCCTCACTCCCACCGCTTCGGTTCTCATCCCTGAGACGACAGAACTCCCCACGCCCACCAAAGACCAGCCTGTCCATTCCATTCCCACGCACATACGGCCTACAGAAATCCCACCCCCCACGGAACTGCCTGTGCCCGGCCCAGATCCTTCTGCAGGCATTGAGGATATCCAAGATGCCTCTCAACTCACTTCTCAGGAAGAGCCTATGGAGGAGGTGCAGAGCACACTACAACGCACCGCCACAGACTTCTATGCCGAGCTGCAGAACTCAAGCGAGCCGAGCTATGGGAACGGCAACGGGAACCATGTGCACGGCTCCAACCAGAAGGAGTCCGTGTTCATGAGGCTTAACAATAGGATCAAAGCCCTGGAGATGAACATGTCACTCAGCAGCAGATATTTGGAGGAGCTAAGCCAGAGGTAACACACACACACACGGACACAAAAAGAACCTCCTGCTTAATGGTTATGTGCATTTTTAGTAATCGGGTAACGTTCACATCAACCATCAGAATGGGAGGAACAAGTGATCTTAATGATTCTGGATTGTAGGTGCCAGAGAATTTATATAACAACTGATCTCCTGGAATTTTCAGTCTCTAGAGGTTACAAAGAACGGTGCAATTAAAAGATAAAAACATCTCGTGAGTGGCAGTTTGGGAAACAGTAACTCAGTAACTACAGTAACAAGCTGGTGGAGGTGGTGTAATGGTGCGGGGATGGTCACTTTAGACCCTTTAACATCAATCACCACTTGAATGCCACAGCTTCATGACCACAATTTACCCATCTTCTAATGGCTACGTACAGCATAATAATGCACCATGTCACGAAGCTAAAATTGTTTTCAAAATGGCTTCATGAACATGACAAGTTCAGTTCCTTAAGTGGCTTTCCTAGTCACCGGATCTGAATCCAGTAGAGCACCTTTGGGATGTGGCAAAACAAGAGATTCATGAGTGGGGACAGTGGGACGGGTTCAAAGAGAGGAAGAAACATTCAGCTCCACCTACTTAACTGATAGAAACCTAATCTTAACCAATTATGAGAAATCTTACCTAATACACCTTTCAAGTGCCAAGAGTACACTGCCCGTTCGCTGTGGCATCGTTTCGATAAGCTTCTGCAATGTCGCAAAATTTATTTCCGTCCAGAGGCGCATCCATTTGTCGCCAAGATCTTGTAGAGCTTCCCCAGCACATCCCAAAGATTCTCATTGGGGTTAAGGTCTGGACTCTGTGGTGGCCAATACATGTGTGAAAATAATGTCTCATGCTCCCTGAACCACTCTTTCACAATTTGAGCCTAAACAATCCTGGCATTGTCATCTTGGAATATGCCCGTGCCATCAGGGAAGAAGAAATTCACTGATGGAATAACCTGGTCATTCTGTATATTCAGGTAGTCAGGTCACATCATTCTTTGGGCGAGACCTGACCAACTGCAACAACCCCAGATCATAGCACTGCCCCACAGGCTTATACAGTAGGCACTAAGCATGAAGGGTGCCTCTCTTCTTAACCTGATGCGCCAATCACTCTGGAGCAGGGTAAATCTGGACTCATCAGACCACATGACCTTCTTCCGTTGCTCCAGAGTCCAATCTTTATGCTCCCTAGCAAATTGAAGCCTTTTTTTTTTTTTTTTGCAATTAGCCTCACTGATCAGTGGTGTTCTTAAGGGCTACACAACTGTTTAGTCCCAATCCCTTGAGTTCCCTTCGCGTTATACGTGTGGAAATGCTCTTACTTTCACTATTGAACATAGCAATGAGCTCTGCTGTTGTTTTTTTATGATTTGATTTCACCAAAAGTTTAAGCGGTTGCCGATCTCGGTCATTCAGGATTCTTTTCCGACCATGTTTCTTCCGCGAAGATGATGGTTCCCCAAAATCCTTCCAGTTTTTAATAATACATTGGACAGTTCTTCACTCAATTTTAGTAGTTTCAGGAATCTCCTTAGATGTTTACTTTGCTTGACGCACGCCAATAATTTGACCCTTCTGAAACAGATTAACATCGTTTCCACGACCAGGAGGCTCTTACCTATTTGCTTTGTTAAATCCTGGTGTTTTTTTTATTTTTAGACAGGCAGTGTATCTTGTTAACACACCAATGTTTTGTGGTCACCCAGGTATCGTAAGCAAATGGAGGAGATGCAGCGGGCATTCAATAAGACCATCATTAAACTGCAGAACACATCCAGAATCGCAGAGGAGCAGGTCAGTAGCATTTTATATCTACATATAAATCTCAAGATGGCCTGTTCACTGAGAACGTAGGCGTAGGCGGGTATGCCACCTCGGAATAGTTTTTAGGTGATAAAGTTGTGTGTGTGCTCATACAGGATCAGAAACAGACGGAGGCCATCCAGATGCTGCAGAGCCAGCTGGAGAATGTCACCAAGCTCATGCTTAACCTTTCTGTCACTGTGGGGCATTTACAAAGAGAGGTGTGTATATACACACACAAACACATTGATACACCTTTCCCTTTCCATGTCCAGTCTGTCAGTTAGTTCAGACATTGCAATTGTGTTGCAGGTGTCGGACAGGCAGAGTTACTTGGTGGTGTCTCTGGTGTTGTGTCTGGTTCTGGGCCTGCTGTTGTGTATGCAGTGCTGCTGCAGCTCCTCCAGTAACAGAAGCGCTGCGATCCCTGTGAGCAACCACTACCCCAGTCCCAAAAGGTACACACGTGCTCACGTGCAATCCTGATGCAAGTTACAACCGAACTCTTAACCTAGTGGAATAGTTAAAAAAAAAAAAAAAAAAAAAGTGTTAGACTAAGAAAGACATACTGGATTGAGTTCATACACCTCCTGAACATCTCTTTTTTGTGTGTGTGTGTTTCTGTTAAGAAGTTGACTTACAACTTACTGTCCTTTAAAAACCTTCCTGTGGCCCTTGAGGTGCAGCGTGTCCTTGAAAGAAATGCACATAGGGTTTTTGTTTTGTTTTGTTTTTATAAAGTATGCTTACGAGCTCCGGTTTGGTGGTTATTTGCACTTGCTATTACGCGTCCAGTTGGAACGCACTTACTAACCACCATGCTTTCTTCTCTTGCGCTCGCTCCCAGGTGTTTCTCCTCTTACGATGACATGAGTTTGAGGCGGAAAGTTCCCTGCCCTCTCGTACGTTCCAAGTCATTTCAGCTGCCCCCTTCAGATGGTAAGAGTTTTCCCTTAAAACCCAATCACGTGGATGTCTCTTTCTCTCTGCATCTGAAAGTTGTTTCTGTCTCTATTTTGCTTCGTCTTGCTCTCTCCCTTATACTCTTTCTCTTCATCTTGCTTTCTCTAAACACATCCACCCATGTAGCCTGTCCGGTTACACCGCATTCATCTCTCTTTGCAGCATAAAGGCCTAACCATATGTCTTCTCAGAAAAAAATTTAGCAGTCTGAACTGAAGAAAACCGTCTTACTTCTTCCTAAATGCTGCTCTGTGTTATTTTATGGTGTGACTCTGTGGCTTTGCACTGTTTCCTAAAAGCTTAGCACGTTAAACGATTAGCAGCTTGCCGCGCATGACTTCTCTCCTCTTTCCGCCTGCAACCTAAAGCTTCAGAACGTGTTAAATAGTCTAAAGATCACTTCTGATCACATGTGGTGGGAATGATGTAGGGTGTGTACGCACCTTTGGCGGTTTTGTCTCCAAAGCTGCAAAATAGGATGTCTTGTTTTGTTTTGTTTTTTATTCGTAAAGCTTGGGGATGGCTCACATTCAACATTTGCAAGTAGTAAACTTTTTTTTGTTACAATTCCGATACGATTGAAGTCTTCCGGTAACAGAGGAAATGTTCTCCGTACAAAAACGCACGCACGTATGTTTTGAACCGTGTACTCTGATCCTTTGTCCCGCAGTAAGTCCTACTACTTGCAAGTAAAGTCATGCTTGTACATGTTCATAGTTGCCATTATCATTCCTTTAACCTGGCCCCCTCTCTCCCCTCTTTAGTAGGTCCTGATGACTTGTACATTGTAGAACCTCTAAGGTTTTCTCCAGAGAAAAAGGTACAGTGTCCATTTTGCCTGCGGTGGTAGGCTGCCGTGCACTCGGGGCTGAGTTTCAAAATCATCGCTTGTTCGGTTCAGGAGAAACATACCACTCTTTAAACATAGACAGGAGAAAATATCCGAGTGATTAGCAACGTAGCAGACGCTTTATTCGGTGCACACGCCTGTGTAAGAACAAGCGAGTATTTTGGAACACAGCCCCAGCAGTTTGTTTCATACTGGTCCAGTTGAACTTCTTCTCTCCTGACTGAAATTTATTTGACAGTGTGCTCGCAAGACTCACCAGCTCTGGTTCTTATTAGTACTTTTTCCTCCCTTTTACTTTTATTTGTCCTTACCTTGTTTTTTTTTTTGGTTTGTTTTTTTTTGTCCGTTTAAGGAAATTTACAGTAGTTGTCGTGTTAGTGTATCGTCAACTCCTGAATTACTGGCGTCCTTTAAAGAGAGTATTTATACATGATTGAGATTTATTCGGGGAGTCAAATTTGCATTCATACAGCATACTACCAGAGTAATAAAACCTAGTCTCAACCTCACATGCTCCACCCATGAGCCAAAAGCTAGAAGTTAAGACTTGACCATGATCATGGATGAAGCTTTAAAAAAAAAAGAAAAAAAAAAAGATAATGACTACAAATAAACCTCCACAAATTGGACTTGAAATAAAATCAAGAACAAAAGAACATTTTGAAAGCAGTGTTGTACTAAAATGAATGTAAATGTGAAAAGATATTGATTTGTCAGAGGTGCATAGAGACGAGTGTAGATTTGAACACAGAATGGCATAAGAATAAATCTACGAACTATAATGTGATGACTTTTATTAAATTGAGTAAAGACTAGTTGTACATCAACTGTTTGACATGGCGATGCTCACTGGTAGAAAAAACGCATACAGTGAAGAAACGGAAAGGAATCCTTTGCGCGCTGCTCGTCCAGTCAAATTGGTGGACCAGTGAAAATATTTAAAGGTTAGAAAGAGATTTTGAAAGAACTCGTGCAGAATTGTGTCTGTAGGCGTATGCTCAAGCTCACCGTTCCCCCAGATTAGCTCAGGATTCACTGCTATACCGACTAGGATGAGGCAGTTTGTCAGATTGTTTTCATGGCATTCCAATTCATTACAATCAGGTTTGCCAATATGCAACTTTGACTAATGATTAATAAGATCAGTTGGGTTCAAATAAAACCTATTGTACATTATTTAATTCATAAATTTATGTAGCTCGTTTTTTGTTTTTTTATGTAGGGTGCCAATAACTTTGGAATTGATGGTGTTTTTCTTTCTATTCTTTTATGTTATCATTTAACTTGTACTATTTGCTTTGAACTATCTTCATTCTTTTCATAAAGGTGTTTTTCTACAGCTGTAGACAGTTTTCATGCGTATTCTGTCCGCAGGTAATGAATTGTTTCTCTCTCCCTGGCAGAAAAAGCGCTGCAAAATGAAAGGAGGAGAGAGAGCTTCTGTGTCGGCTGCTAACTGCAGCCCCGAATGCGAGAGCGTGAGCGTGCCTCAATTCCTGCCGACAACCTGCGACGGCGACACGTCCACCTGCTTGTCCAGAGAGGGCGTGGCTGAGGGCGGCTCTGAAGGCTCATCTTCCTCCTCTTCCTCCTCTTCTTCCTCCTCCTCTTCCTCGTCTACAGCATGGGATGAGCCCAGCTCCCGCATCCTTTCCGTTAACGGCCACTATGCGGGTCTGAATAACGAGCAGATCCCAATGACCAAGAGCAAAACAGAGAAGAGGTCTTTTAAGCGACGGCGGTCTAAGATAGCTGATCAGCAACAGCAGCCACAGTCACATGGGCGCTATGGGGCAGGATTACTGCACTCCCCCATTCCCGTCGCAACATGCGTCATGCCGACGCTTCAGCAGCTGATGAAGGGAAAGCAGGAACTCGGCATGGGGACTTTTGGAGTAACGGCCGTCACTGGCCATGTCTGAGAACCCTCCCTTCAGCAGTATATCACACACTCGTGTAACACAGCTTTATAAACTGAAAAAGTGAGTGAATAGCGTAGGAGGAAGGGGCAGTTATTGTGGTGGTGTTTTTTTTGTTTTTTTTTCCTCTAACTGTCTCTCTTTCTCTTCCTCTTCCTTCACACTATTCACCGAGCCAGACTATTCATGCTCAAGCACAGAGAGAAATTTGGACTCCGCGACAGTAACACGGCCCTTATTTCTCTCAAGAATCTTTATCATTTCATTCTAAAATCCTCTCCTCTTTTATGTGCCTTTATTTGTCCGTTAACAAGCTAAAAACAGACCACAGATCAAGGTGAAGGGTCCTTGTTTTGTTTTCTTTCATTTTTGGAGAGAAATCTTATTTTGTTTCTAAAGGGACTGGGATACAAAAAAATACCAATTTTTTGAGAAGTATAACTGAGTCTACGCTCTTTAATTTTTATTTTTGTGTGTGTGTGTGTGTGTGTGTGTGTGTGTGTATAAGTGGACCAGCAGGACAGCCGTGGAAAGCCAGGAGTGTATTTTCTCCAAACTCTTTTCCCACACACTACCACAGATCTCTGTCCACTCTCTTCCATTTCACACCCATTCTGATTTTCAGTCCAGTCAGTGTTAGCTTTATTCTCTAGTGTTCACTCGTTCCCTTCTGTTGGGGAAACAGGTTTATTTTTTACTTGCACACTCCCTCATGTAGGCTCTTTCTTCTGTGTGGGTGTGTATGCGTAACTCTGTGTCTAGGCATTGTGTAGCGGGACCAGTGTGTGCGTGTGCGTGATGATGTGTGTGTGGATCACATAGCAAGTGGCTGTGTAGCACTTTAACTTCCATCAGTCCAGTGAGCAGAACTGAATGAAGAACAGATCCAGCCATTTTCCTTGCCTCTTCATTTAGTCTGTTGGTCTCTCTCTCTCTCTTTCTCTCTCTCTCTCTCTCTCTCTCTCTCTCTCTCTCTCTGTGTGATTTGGAGTGTTAAATTAACATGTTCAGGCAGGGCCTGAACTCCACAATCTTATACACAGATATAGACCTGAAAGACACAACTAAAGAAGTGATTAAATTCCTCCCGGCATTTCGCTGCCTCCAGACTCCAGTTTGTTTCCTTGGCTTTCCGTGCTTTAAGTTTTTTTGTTTGCTTTTTTGTGTTTTTTAAACAAAGAGGCAAGTTTATTCCTAGTTTTATTTCTAAATGGTCAGTTACATGTATATACATCTGTTACAGGTACATATAAAAAAAAGAAAGAAATTCTATCGAAATTGTTCGTCCTGACCCCTCTGCATGGTGCTCTCAGTGTGTGCTGTTTTATTTATATATTTATTTATTACACTGTCACCGTTGGCCTGTTTGAACTTAAGGTTATGGGTTAACTAAGGACGTTTTAGCCCTTTCGGTGTCCCTGTGGGGTGTCTTTAATATTTATTGAAAAATCACACACACACAGTTGTGAAACATGCAACGGTACAAACGTGGTTTTCTCGTTTTCTGCCTCGTCGTCCCGGGAAAGCTGGAGACTGAGCGCTAGCCGAATGCCGCCCACTATACATCACACAGAGCCTTAATATCTGACATCTTTCTAATTGTATTCTAATGTGACGAGCCAGACATCAGACCACGTGTGCTGGGCTCACTGTGAGAATTAAAAAAAGAAGATATTTCGTGTTCCGGGTTTGTTTATGGATCTGTTCTGATGAGTTCTTTATTGTATTGGTTGCAGTTTTAAGAATCCTTTGTGTGTGTGTGTGTGTGTGTGTGTGTGTGTGTGTTGGGTTGGGGGGGCTGCTCTTCCTGCTGATTTCTATTCTGCATTTTCTTACTATACTTGTGAAAATGCATATATTTCTCATTCCTACGTATGCCACTGTACACGAAGCCACACCTCCGTTGGCGTTTTTGTACCGTGTCTTTTTCTCTTTATTTATGTCCATCACTCTTATCCATGTGTGTCTGTGTTCCTGTTTGACTGGCTCACTGGACCGCTCAACAGCTCACTCTAGTTTTATGCCATTAAATCCATTGCTCATTTTTCATTTCATCATGTGGTGTCTTCAGCCCTCGTTCATTTGGGTCATTTTTTTTTTTTTTTCCCCCCACTCGATCATTTCACCTCGGCTCTGATCAGCGCTCTCTAAGGAATGTGAACTTTGCCTGAACGGTAAGAAAGGGAAAGGTTTTCGGGTGGTTTCGAACACGCCATCTTAATGTGATTTCACTAAGTTCAGAGGGAGTTAATTTTTAATGTTCTCTGTTTAGTCATGTTCTCCTTTCTGTATTGTTTTTGAATGTATATGAAAATGTACTTGTTTGTAATTTGTTTCGAGTGTGTATGGGTGTTTCAAACTGTGTAGAAGAAGATTAATTAACCGTATAACCCCAGTGAATAGAGTCCTGTGTCTCAGGCTCTCACTCCCTCAGCACTTTGGAGAACTCCTCATGCCGTTTTTTTTGTTTCTTGTTTTGTTTTTCTTTCATTCTTTCTTTCTTTTTTACACACTAGCCCTTGTTTAAAGTGCTTCTTCTTTCCTTGTTTTTCTTGGTGTCCTCTAGTGGCCATCGGCTTGTGTATTTACAGTAAGTGGCCAGTAGAAGATGCTGAATTCTACACCAGATAATCTCTGAGGATGAGATGCACAGTATTTTTTTTTTTTTTTTTTGGTAACTGTAACTACAGTGATGTAGTGCCAATAGAAACTGTGAATTTCTAAATAAAGACACTTTTTTTTTCTTTCATCGCGCCATGTCTGCTTTCTTTCGTAGTTCGGAAAGTGTTTGAATATAAACCACTGGAAAACAAACCCGGAGGTAGAAGTCATATAATCCGTCCTGTAAATCCATCAAGCAAAGTGGCCTTTGTCCATCCTGTGAGCTTCATGTCGTCATAAGTACACGATGACTGAGACTTCGATAAGGGTACAATTACTGACTGTTTGTTTTAACAGATGAGCTACAGAACTTGTACAAGAGCATTGATTTCCCATGAAGCAGATTGGTGGACAAGTTCAGGATGGCTGAGCCAGCATTCTCCTCTCTCAAGTAGCAAGAGTGACGAGGACAAAGCCAGACTTTGTTACATTGATCTGTTTGTGACTGGCACAAGAGAGAAGAGAAGATGGCACTTGGTTCCACTGACTTAAAAAAAAATATCAATGGATTGTGGAAATCTGGAAACGATTTACATAGTTACAAAAATGTCCATATAAAAGAACTTGTAATTGTGAACGTATCACAGTGTCCTTGAGTGAGGTACTACAAGAACATGGTGCCTTTTACGGTTGAAGTTTTTTTTTCCCCAATTCCTGACATTTGATCCTAGAAAGCGTTCCCTGTCTTAGATCAGTTAGGATCAATACTTTATTTTAAGACTGCGAAATGTCAGAATAGTAGTAGAGAGAATGATTTCCAGCTTTTGGGGGTTTTTTTCATCGCTTTCCCATTGGGACAGAAGTTTATTAGTTATTTAGTTATTGGTTATTTACTACTAATTTATTAGTATTTGATAGCATTGCCTTTAAATTGTTTAACTTGAATCAAATGTGGGTAGCCTTCCACATGCTTCTCGCAATATGCTGCTGGAATTTTGGCCCATTCCTCCGGATGGATCTGGTGTAACTGAGTCAAGATGTAGGCCCCCTTGTTCACACACACACTTTCAGTTCTGATTACAGATTTTCCATTGGGCAATGTGTACAAGGACTGGCCTGTGTAATATAAGCATGAGCTACTTGTTGCCTTCTCTGGCTTGAATATGTCCAGATGTTCCCCTGTGACACTTCTGCCAGTTGTTAATTACATATTATAAACAGACATGGGGTGGACAGGTCGGGCCCAGTGATTATTGGGGTGGCAGTCAAGGGTGGGACAAAATTATCATCGACTTCCATAGAAAATAACACTACGATTCTCCCTATTTGTGGATGGCCCAAGTAGGTTGGTCAACTCATGTGCTTCCAATTCAGAGGAACCGCATTTGACTGTGATGGTCAGTTGTCCACAAACTTTTACCTAGGGTGACCTGATGTCCTCTTTTTCCAGGACCACTTTTTGGACCTGAAAAATGCGTTCAGGAGGGGATTTCTAAATCATTCAGCCTTTGCTTTCTCCAGTTGCAATACATTTTGTCAGTGTCCGTCTGCCCTATGCCCACCATCCTGCCCCCAGCATCATCTTTTTTGAAAACCAAAATCTGGTCACCATATTTTAGCCATACAGTGTATCTTACTGGGGTGGCCAGTGGGGTGGCCATGCTTTGTTCTAGTCCCACCCCTTACAGTATTTACTCCCTTATCTATAAAAATGCATTTCGGTTCTGAAATCTGTTTGGCTGTGCCACGTTCAAAGCCATCATAAAATACTGCACCAGTCCATGCCTAAGAACATATTTACATAATCTAAGCGGACTAATAAACAGAATAGAAATTGCGTTATTTAATAAAGATGTGTAATAGTTGATGTAGGGAAGCTGTAAAAGGGTCAATTGAACATTTATGGAAGAACTCATCAGCACTCAAACAAAAAGCAAAAAGTCTTCAGGAGAGAGGATTTTGGTAACATGACAAGCTGTGATTATTTAGTTTTTTGTCTTGTTGACTTACAGAATGAGAGAGAGAGAGTTTATAGTTTACAGCTGCCATAATGTAAGTGATAACAGGAACATGTCTCAGAGATGTTCCACAACATTAAGTGTAACTATAAATGGTTAAAAATATGATGCGTCCCTGGGTAGATAGATAGATAAATAAATAAATAAAGGGGGGAAAAAAGAAAAGAAAAATTGCAAATTCATAAATAAATATATAGATAAATTCATATTTTGAAATAAATAAAATCGAATAAAATAAATAAGTAAATAAATAAACAAATAAATAATTAAATAATTAAAATAAATTAATTTCATAAAATAGGCGGCACGGTGGCTGAGTGGTTAGCACTGTTGCCTCACTGCGAGAAGGTCCTGGGTTTGAGCCCTGGGTCCTGGGTATCGGCGCAGGTGCCTTTCTGTGTGGAGTTTGCATGTTCTCCCCGTGTCTGCGTGGGTTTCCTCCGGGAGCTCCGGTTTCCTCCCACAGTCCAAAGACATGCATGAAGGGGATTAGGTTAATTGGCCGTAGGTGTGAATGCAAGTGTGAGTGGTTGTCTGTGTCTGTGTGTTGCCCTGCGGCGGATTGGCGACCCGCCCAGGGTGTAACCCCCGCCCCTCGCCCGAAGTTAGCTGGAGGTTGGCGCCAGCTCCCCCCGCGACCCTGAACAGGATTAAGCGGAAGAGAATGGATGGATGGATGGATGGATGGAATTTAATAAAATAGAATAAATAAATAAATAAATATTTTTTAATTAATAAAATGAAATAAAATTGAACAAACAAACAAATAAATAAATAATGATGTAAAAAAAAAGAAAATATTACAAAATCAACAATAAATAAATAAAAGAAGTAAGCAAACAAACAAACAAACAATAATAATAAATAAATAATAAAAATTTAAATCAATTAAATAAATAAAATATAATAAATAAATATATATTTTTAAAAAAGTTAATACATTAAAATAAAATTAAACAAACAAATAAATAATTTTCATAAAAATGAAAATAAATCAATTAAATAAAATAGAATAAATACATAATGTAAAAAAAATAATAATAAATAGGTACAATAAATAAGTAAACAAACAAATAATAATTAATTAATTACAACTTTTAAAATAAATAAAACAGAATAAAATAAATTAGTAAATAAATAAACAAATAAACAGACAAACAAATAAATAAAAAATAATGATAATAAATGAAAAATGAAAATAAATTAATTAAATAAAATAGAATAAATAAATACATATTTTTAAAAATGAATAAAATTAAATAAAATTAAACAAACAAACAAACAAACAAATAAATAAATAAATGTTGGTAAATTACTGAAGAATAATTCACTCCAGGACATGTTGTTATTGAACAAGAATCAGCTTCTAAGTGGTAATAGATCTCTCCATCATCCTCATCCTCATCCTCATCACTCTGTCCGGATTTATTCCTCACTTGTCGTCATGCTCTTAAGCAGCTTCTCATTTGTGACAGTCTCCAGACAGTGGCTTTTATTTTGACAGCACTACAGTAGCAGGTTTCCAGGCTCTTATCTTAGTTGCTCGGTGCTCGGATCAGGACAGTTACAGAGAGGTAATGACTTTATTACAGAAACATTCACAATGATTCACACCTGCAGAGGAAACGGAAGCGGCTCGTGCGGGTAGGCGCGTGCATGCGTGTAGGAACTCAGCGCGTCTTTTAGCTGTAGGAGGATGATGATGATGATGAAGATGATGAAGATGAAGGAACTCACAGGCCATTTAATGACAAACAGAAAACAGTGACATGCCTGACTCCAGCTGTGACAGATGTGCTTCACAACTTCAGCAGGGTTTCATTGGTCTAGCTTTTAGAATGAACGGGAATGAACGCGACTGTCTAATCTCTGCCTGTCTAATCTCTGCCTGTCTAATCTGCGTCTAATCCACACCCCCCGTGTTCAGTAACAAACACACCCTGTGTTTGGAACAAAGTACAGAATGCTTTAATAGACTACAGAGAGATTATTGATTGATTGATTGATTTATAATAATGATGATGATGATGATAATAATAATAATAATAATAATAATAATAATAATAATAATACATTTTAAAACAAGAGGAATGAAGTGAGCTCTGAAGAACACTTGTTTTTTTGTTTGTTTGTTTGTTTGTTTGTTTAAAGCTTTTACAGATGGATGACTGAAATCTGGAGCGTGAGTGTGAGCTCTGCCCTTGACTTGGTGCCTGTGTAATCCTACAGACTTAATCTATCCATCCAATCCATCCGTTCATCCGTTATCTATCTATACTGTACCACTCTATCCGTCAGAGTTGCACGGAAGCTGGAAACAATCCAAAGCTCCAGGGGTTAAAAAAAAAAAAAAAAAGGTGGGATCCACCCTGGGCAGGTCGTGTATATCTGCGGAGACAAGACAGCCGTTCACGCTCACATTCACACCTCTGAGCGAGTTTAGAGTTTAGATATGATCTCAGTGTCTTTGTGACTGTGGGAGGAAACCCAGAGGAAACCCATACAGGCACTGGGAGGATATTCAGACTCCGGACAGAAAGACGCTAGCTAGCTGGCAGATTTAAAACCTAGAGTCGGATGTCTTGAGGCCAGTCTTGGTCTCAAGACCACTTTTACATGGTCTCGGTCTTGTCACAGTCTCAACGGTCTTTGGTCTTGGTCTCGCTGTCTTGTTCTTGCTGTTTGAGATCGACATAGAGGTCGGGAGATTTGGAGCCAACAGTATCCATGACACACAACGTAACATTCAATAATGCAACATTATTATTATTATTATTATTATTATTCTGCCTTTCGTGCCCTTTTGATGTGCAGTTCGTATGGGTATGTAGTATTTGTAGTTTGCATTTGACTCATGTGACGTGTGCGCATGTCTTTATATTTTTTGATTCCAGTATTGTCCTTAAAATGGTGTTGTTTGACTAAATAAATGTGACCATTGACTTTTAAATACCATCTGCATATCACGTCCTGTTGCCTTAACAGGTCTAATCCATTTCAGGGAAGTTGATATCATACAGTGTCATTTATCTAGTACTACTACAATGGGACGTGATGCAGTTTCAAGTTTATAATTGTGTATCTTCAATTTGATGTTACAATTTCATCTACAAATGAAATATAATTGAAATCAGTTACATATTTCCCATTCTTTAGACAGTTGTTGGAGGTGTTAGCTGTTTTGTCAGATGAC
>JAOVYU010000040.1:4819570-4834963 GCA_025674565.1 Synodontis membranacea | reverse complement strand
ATTTTCACTGTCTCGATCAACTTTTTAATGAATATACTGTATTTGAAAAAAACGCGATAGAGTGAAGCCGCGAAAATCGAACCGTGAAGTGGCGAGGGTTGACTGTAGTTACTAGTTTGGATTTTCATCAGTCAAAACTAATAGACAAAGCCGAAACTCGCTACGGTACTATGCACCTATGCGGACCTAGTGTTCACACCTGACACTGACTGTCCAATCAGATATGCAGGCAGGACCAGAATTATTGGCACCCTTAGTAAAAGTAGACGGGGAGGGAAAAAATAAATTATATATAATTTAATAAATCCATGTGTCAAATGAACAAAATGTAACTGAAGCATGTTCCTATTTATTTGACTTTTTACAGTGTTTAGGAATGCTTATGTGGTCATCCATGGCTTCCTGTTTCACTGGGTTATCAATATGAGGCACAGAGGCCAAATTACAGAATGCATAAAATTATACGAGACAAATGTGTGTTGACCTTTATTTAAAAAAAAAAAAATTATATATATAAAAAATTACTATAAAAAAAAAAATCTGCACAATTTCCATTGTCCATGTCCACAGGACAGTAATTAAGAAGCATCATCTCTCTCTCTCTCTCTCTCTCTCTCTCTCTCTCTCTCTCTCTCTCTCTCTCTCTCGTTCTTCTGCCCTCTCTCACCTCCAGAATTATTTCTCCCGAGGAGGAGCTCCATTTATAGGAATGATCGTGAGTCCGTATAACCCCACTAACTCCTCCCCTGTGTCCCAGAATACGTGTCTGCTGGTGCTGGATGAGGCTGGATCTGCTGGCACCCAGAGTGTGTACTTAACCTTCCTTCACCTAAAAGTTCAAACTGTGCAAGCAGCATAATTCTGTAGAGTTTAAAAAGAAAAGAAAACCTGGGCCGGGTGTAAATCAGTAGAAATTTGAATTATTTTAAAACCTCTGTTCTGCTTCTGCGTTGCATGCGTTTTTGTCTTAGAGCTCCCGTACAAGTTTGAGTATCTGGTCTCCACCGAGCCTCCAGATTCGACAGAAGTGATGAGAAGAGCAGAGTGGGTGGTGTTCAAGTACAGGCAGTCGTACGGGTTGGTGCTTTTTACTGTCCTACACAACGAACACCTGTCTGATTAATACTTCGATTTTGTTCCTTACATTACCACTGATTTACCGGAAACGTTAAAACGTTACCGGAAACGTTAAGACGCTCTTGCTTTCAGTGTGATCGATCGTATCTAATCTGTAGCTTATGTGAGATTAGATTAGATTTAGATAACGACCGTAGACGATGTGAACTCAGAACCGCAAGTTTGATGAGACGGTCCTTTCTCGGAAAGGATTTAGAGCTTCATTTACAAATGCTGTCACAGGTTGAAGAATTCGGTGAAATATTTTCATGAAAATACACCCGCCATCCACTTTAATAGGAACACCTGCACGTTCACGCAGGTATCTAATCAGCCAATCACGTGGCGGCAGCAGAGTGCATAAAATCATGCAGATAAAGGTCAAGAGCTTCAGTTAATGTTCGCATCAAATATCAGAATGAAGAAAAAGTCTGATCAGCACAAGTAGGACTTAAGAACTGCTCTTAGGAGTTTTCTCTAGTATAGTAATGTATGCTGTCTTTGCTGTGTGTGTGTTTTTTTTCCCCCTGCAGGTCAGTGCCCATGGAAAGACTCTACCGCAGAGATTCCTCACTCACATGCCTGGAAAAGGTGCATTTTAGTATAAGCTTTTCTTCTCACTTCCTTCAAATGCATGACGTTTACACGTAACTGTAATTGTTCCACAGATGCTCACGTCCCTAAGGACGATTTTGGAAGACATCCCGGAGACGGAGTCCTTTCTGGTCCAGATCGAAGCTTTGTTCGTTACACATTTTGTAGATAGGCGAGAGACGGAGCGAGCGTCGGGCTCCTCCTCTCATCTTCACGAGCAACTGAAACGGTTTCCTTCACACACTTTCACCACCTCCGAGCTGACGGACACCGAAGAGGTCTTGGACTTTGAGGAGATGTGTCCTACCGAGGAGCAGTCCATCGTTAACGCTAGCAGTCCTGATAAAGGCTTTAATAGCTCAAACCAAGTTGTAGCCGGTAAAGAAGTAGATGTACCGCTTGTACCTTCAGCGAACCCGGAGTATTGACGTTCATGTGACCTAATGAGCAGCTAAGTTATTGAGGAGAGCTCGTGTTGTTGTAGGTGCTAATATAATTTGGCTGTATTTTGGAAATTAGACCAATAAATCATTTGCAGAGTACTGTATCTCGTGTTGATATAATTTCCGGCAGCAACTGAATATCATGTTGTAACAACACACGTGCACTAAAAGCTAGTCAGTGTTAACCATCTATGGTGTTTTATCGAACTAAGAGGGTTTTGTACCCGCTCCCTTTTTAATTATCTGTTGATTTGTTTCTTAACCCTACAGTGTTGTGTGTAAATCAATTCTGGTCATTACACTCACTGAGCACTTTATTAGGAACACTGTGCTATTAATAATACTGCATCGAGCCTGCCTTGGCTCAATTCTTCATGCCATGGATTCCAGAAAATTGTTGGAAATATTCCTTTGAGATTCTGGTCCGTGTTGAAATGATCGCTGTGCCGCGAATCTCCCGTTCAGCCACGTCCCGAAGGTGTTCTACTGGATTCAGGTCCAGGGACTGTGAAGGCCAAAGAAGAACACTGAACCCATTGTCATGTTCATGAAACCAGACTTTTTCTTCGTGCATTATCATGAAAGTAGCCATTAGACGATGGGCAAATTGTGGCCATGAAGGGATGCGCATGCTCAGCAATAATACTCAAATAGTCTGTGGCACTCAAGTGATGATTGATGGGTATTAACAGGTCTAAAGTGTGCCAAGAAAACATTCCCCACGCCACTGCACCACCTCCACCAGCCTGGACTGTTGATGCCACGGATTCATGCTGTTGGCTCCAGATTCTGACCCTATCATCTGTGTGCCTCAGCAGAAATCGAGATTCATTTGATCGGGATAGGTTTTTCTCTCCAGTCTCGGTGAGCCTGTGCCTGAGCTTCGTGTTTGTCTGATAGAAATGGGGGGGGGGATTTCTCACGGCACACAGGATAGGAAACACCGCTCTAGAGACTGTTGTGCATGAAAATCCCAGGAGCCCAGCAGTTATAGAAATATTCAAACCAGTCCATCTGACGCCAGCAATCGTGCCAAGGTCAGAATCACTGAGATCACATGTTCCTCCCATACTGATGGTTGTTCAAGTTCAAGTTGAACTTGAACTTGTCTGGAAGTGAGGGCCCGAATGCTGATGTGAACATTACCCGAAGCTGCTCGTTCCTAATTAAGTGCTCAGTGACTGTAGTTCTCTGTAATATACACTATTAGCATCATTCTGTTAGCACTGGCGATGTGATTAAGACTATCAAAGTATTCTTTATTTGTGTGGCCTGAATCGTCTGTGTATGTTGAATCATCATTGTGGGACATTTCTGGTTTTGTAATAAAGTAATTATTTTATATTTAGTTTTTTTTCTTTCGTTTCTTCTGCCTGAGAGGCTTTTATCTGAAGACCACAAACGAGCAAAAAAGTTGAACTGTGCCGTAGAAGTACTGTAGTTCCATAGTTAAGAAATACTGTTCCGGGTACGATTTCGTGCCTGTTGAGGAAATGATATAATTTGCTGTGAATTATTACTTGTTCAGACAAAAATTATTTGTAAAGTGATATAAAATGTAAGTCTGTAAATCTTGTGGTAGACATAACCACACGGGAAGGGGGGGGGGAAAACATGTATCCACATGAGCTGTTGAAGAAAGGACTGTTTTTTAATATAACACTCGACCTCGATCGGATATTTAAATGTCAGAAGAGACGACTGGTATAAAACCTGAACTCAAGATAAAGTAGCTATAAACTTAAGGTGACGGGGATTTCGTTCCAAGTATAAGCTGAGGAACGACATCACGCCTAACCTCTAACTTCCACTAGTATAGTTACAAATCCATGCTGATGTTTTTACATATTGAAAACTACCAGACATACGTACAGTTTCCTTCCTCAGGCCATCACTTCACGGTCAGTGTTGGAGACAGTACTTGTGCGATAAAACTATTAACACTAAACATCCACTGCACCTACAACTGAACCTAAGAATGTTGTATATATGACATACAGTATGTACTGCACTTTATTTTATACATGTGTATTATCTTCTCAAGTCCTCATATATACAGTATATAGGAGCCAATTATCCATCCCATATTTATTCAGTATTTTTTTTCCAGCATCCTTGCACTCTGGAAACCAATTATCCATTTCATATTTATACTTATTTATACGAGCAGTATTTGAGAGTAATGGGTCTTTTGTGTATTTAGAAAATGTTTCGCATCTTTAACTTTAATGTGTTTATATTTTTGTTCAGTGTAAATCTAGACATAACCGGTGGGAACCATGTATCCTCACGAGCTGTTCTAGGGGACTGTTTTTTGATGTAACACTCGACCCGGGTCGGTTAATTTTTAAATATCGAAAAGAGACGACCGGTAATGAAACTGAGCTCGAGATAATAAAGTAGATTATAAATTGATCTAAATTTTTTCTAGTTAATCTGTGTAATCCTGCTGAGTTAAAATCAATAGCTAAAAAACAAACAAAAACAACAAAACCACACCGAGTTCAGTTTCAGGTCCTGTTTAGTTTCAGGTTTCAGCGGAAGTTACGAGTATAACCTGAGAATCGACGTTACTTCTAAACTAATCTCTTAACCTCCACTAGTAGTAGTAGTTATTACAAATTGTTGTTGTTGTTGTTGTTGTTTTTCCTTACTGCTAGGAAGGACATAGATGTATCGCTCGCGCGCCTGCCTGCATGCATGTTGCCAGGGTTGACTGATGACGTCATAGAAGTTTGACAGCTAGCTCTACTTTAGTCAGGAGAAAATGGTCTTGATTTGCCTGAGAGTTTGTCAAAAGGCACCATCTATACTGAGGACAGTCCTCCTGTGCCAGAAGCAAACTCTTAATGTCTGGACCTCGAGGAATCCAGGGTCCCTCTCTTCTGCTTTAAGATCAAGAGCAGTGTTTGGTTCCAGCCCTCCTGCTGTTGGTCACAAAACTGGAGGTCTGCAAAGACACGTAACCTCTGCTCCAGTCTGTGCCCGATGGCTTCCTGTCCACTTCCCAGCGCTCAGCGTTCCTGTGAAGAAGATCCACACTTCGGCCAGGCTCTGCGTGCAGCCTGTTGTGGTGCTGTGGCTGTTGTTCAAACCTGTGCAGAAGATCACAGCTATCATCCTGGGAAGGTGAGTCACCTTATACACCAAGTGCCGTGGCAGAAATGTGCTCGAACCGACATCTGTCAGGAGAGGATGGACCAAGCCCTTGGTCTATGGAGATGTAGGAGGAAACTTGAGTTCACCAGAGTAAACCCATGGTGGGTATGGAGAGAGCGTGCAGGAACGCCACATAGGAAGTCCACAGGGCGGATGATGATGTCAGATTCGAACCACGACCTCGTGGCCCGCGAGGCTCTGCCGCTGGACGTCATGACAGCGTTACATCGGTGTCACGTCATGATACATGACGAGGCATGTTGTTCTAGGAAAACAATCAAAGCCTGGATGTGACCACATCTCTTACCACCTGAAGCTGATTATTTTCCATTAACAGCATGTCCTTGACGTCTTTTAATTTCTCTTATACTAAAGCAGTTTGTGAGGCAATGAGCGTGAGGCAATCAAAGTTATTGATGAACTATTTATCGTTACAGGTCAATAGGGTGGCGTGTAGGTTTGTGAGCTTTTTTTTTTGGGGGACAGATTTTATTTGCGATTTTCTAAAATGATATGAAGAGTTAGTCTTCAGAGTAATCGCCGTTTTATTTCTATGACTTTCTGCCATTTATCTGGCAAAGAACGAATACTGGCACGATTTGGGTTTCGAGGAAATGAATTCGTACATGCGATTTCGTGCGTCCTCGACTTTTGAGCTGTTGTCCAGAGAGTGTAGAGTACATTACTGTGACCTAAACAAGTGGAAGTCTGATGAGAAGGCTCATGTGACGCGGTAAACTTCCCATCCAAGGCTTAAAAGCATGTTTGCAACATGTGGCCTTGCGTGTCATGAAGGAGAACGGCCCCTGGATGATCATGTTCGTTGGTTTCATTAGTCCATCGATCACTGTAACGTTCAGCGTTTGACTTTTCTCTCTGAAAGTGCATGTGGCATTTGGACCCAATATCCAGCATTATGTTGGGTGAAGATTGGGTGCCATTAGGTTAATGTTTTCATTAGAACATACGCATGTAAAAGTTATAAACAATTTGTCACCCCAATGTCCACGTTTTTCTATAATTAGATGTGGAAAATCTTGAGCAAAAGTAAGTGAGCCAAAGCTAAGACAAAATTACATAAGTGGTTCGTGAAAACAAAACTAGAAAAAAAAAATCTTGCTGTGATTGTTCTGTACCTCAGTAAGCCTGTATTTGTTTTTCTTTCTTATTTTCACTTCTTCTTTAGTTCTGGTTTTTACACTCTAAAAAAAAAAGCCGAACGAGTTCCCAAGTTAATGTATGTGGTTACTTGGGGTTGCTATGAAAAAAAAAAATGGTGGCATTAAAAATCAAAAACTGTCATTGCCAATATGTTATGTCAATATGGCAGTTTGGATAATTTACCATGAAACATCATACCAAAACTGAATAATAATAATAAAAATTCCATATCTGCTGTATCCGCGTACAGTAGAAGGCTGGAAGTCTTTTGCCGATTGAGGCCAATTTCAGAAGCCAGCTGTGAAGAATATCTGATTTTTACTGCATGACGGAACAGGACAGACTTCCTGTAAGATTCTGCCTTATTTGAATAATGATAGATATTAAAAGCTGTGACCAGTGGTGCGTAATTAACCAACAGTGGTCTGCTTTTAAGATCTGTTATCGGCTGTATGTCACATGGTGTCTGGAAACGAAATTTTATTAGTCTTAGATTAACATTAAAAATAGCCAACTAAGAAAGAGCTGTTCAGGATACATTTCACTGTGTTGTACTTGTTTACCAAGCAAATAAAGATGACAAATAAAGAATCTTGAGTCATCAAGATTATTAACGTTAGACAGATAATAATAATCGACCACGGATTCGTCTTGGTCAGTTTGTAGTGTTAAACACCGAAGTAGGCTACAAAGCCGGTCAGAAAGTCCTCGTTAGTATGATAACCTACATGTATAATACATCCACATTACCAGTGCACCGTAACAACATGACTAACTCTGTAATACGTGTAAAATCTACACACTGGCACTATGATTACGATTTTGTACTTTGCAATATTTGGTTTGTGGTTTATTATTTGGGCCAAATGGCATCATAACTGGCTAATCTGGCATACAAATAAAGCAAAATCAAAATGTTTAACCAAGGTTGATATATATGTATTTTTAACGTGTACTATTAGGCTACCTTACTAGCTAGTATTCTTATTCCTTAGCAGTAATATTTAGAACAAGGGACAAATTTAAAGGTAATTTTAATACCAACTTTGCATTTTACGGCAGCTTTGCATAGTGTTCTATTCGCTGTACTACCTTCTAACTAAAGTTAGCTGGCCAAAGGGAAGTTTCTGTGGCCCAGCTCAATTAGTCAATTGTTTATTTAAGTCAGTGTTCATGATGATTGGTTCTAAATGAAATGAGCACATGTGCAGCACCAGTTTTATCAGCACGAAGTGGGACGTTTCATTTCGGACACTGAAGTCTCTCTCTGTCCGTCTGCCTCTGCTTGTAGAAGTATCAGGAAATGGTGGAAGGCTTTGCCGCCCAATAAGAAGCAGCTCTTTCGCGAGTGGGTGAGGCAGCGGCGATGGCGTCTGATGGGAGTTGGCACAGGGTTGCTGCTCTTCGTCTCGCTCTTCTTCATCACCTACATGGAAAAGACTCCTGTGACGGGCCGAAGCAGGTTACTGGTTTTCAGCAAGGAGACCTATATACGACTGACTGAGCACGCTTCAGAATTGGTAGGATTTTTCTCGACCGTAGATTTATAGACTAATCGTTGAAAAGCCTTATATCTGCTTTTAATGTAATACTGTAATAAGAGTTAAAGCAAATGTAAAGGCAGCATTGTTTATGTAAGATGCGCACGATTGTAATTAACTAGGCTACAGTACTAATTCACAGTTAATAAAATAAACTACTATAGTTACGTCTAAAAAGAGTCACTAGTAAACTGTTCACATCACAGCCAGCAGTGTGAAGAAGTTTCACTAGTTAACGTACAGTGCCCTCCACAAGTATTGGCACCCTTATTAAAAATCAGTAAAGAGGGTTTGAAAAACTCCAACCTTTCAGTGAAATAGATTTATTTAGAGGAAAAGAAATCCCTTATCAAGAAATAATTATTTTCAACAAAAACACATATGCCACGATTATTTTCACCTCTGCATGTAACACTTTGTACGACCTCCCTTTGCCAATAAACCAGCACTGAGTTTTATCCTTTAACATTTTATAAGGGTCGTGAATACAGATCAGGGCATCTGAGACCGTTCCTCTTTACAGAATCTCTCCATATCATCCAGGCTCCTAGGCCCTCTCTAGTGCACTTTCCTCTTCCGCTCAAACCGCATGTTTTCAATGGGGAGCAGTTCAGGGGAATGAGACATCAGAGGCTTGATTCTGTGGTCCGTTAACCAATTTTTTTTGGTGTTTGTTTGGACATATGCTTCAGATCATTGCCCTGCTGGTGATTTATCCAATAATGACCAAGTTTTGGTTTTCTGGCAGAGGCAGCCAGATTTTTATTTAAAATGTCCTGGTATTTCATGGAGTCCATGATGCCATGTAACCTAACAAGGTGTCCAGGGCCTTTGGGAAAAAAACCCCCAAAACATCCAAAGCCCCACAACATCACAGAACCTCCACTGTTTTACAGTTGGGATAAGGTTCTTTTGATTTATAACCATTTCCTGACTTTTGAAAGTCAACACACTTCTCCCTCATTTGGTTTGCGTGTTCTCTTATCTTTCCCATGTCGATTGATGATTAAGGGAATTTGGCCTCTGCGTCACATCGTATTTGTAACCCGAGTTAATCAGGAAGTCATGAAAGTTCCTACACACTCCAGTTTACTAAACAATGTACAAATTAAATGGGAAACGTGCTTCAGTTACGTTGTGTTCTCGAATATTTCCTGGGGTGCTAATAATTATGGCGCACGCATTTTTGCTGAAAATAATAGTAGTTTCTTGATGCAGGATTAGTTTTTCTCTGAATAAATGTATTTCAACTAGATGTGAGATGAAGCTACTTCACTAAAAGGTATATTTTTTTTTCTTTAACCCTTTTTGCTAATCTTTACAAGAGGTGCCAATAATTGTGGACGTCAATGTATGACAATTTAGCACTTCCCTAGTTGAACTACTTGCAGTTTTGTCAAACTAGTAAGAAGAAAACTTCAACTAGTGCATGTGAGAAGTTAACCAGTGACTCGTGTTGGACCAAACTAGCTCACAAGTAAGAGGACGTGTAACTAGTTAATTAGCAATTTAAAAAAGTGTAATTAGGGGAAATTCTGTCTCTTAGTAGTTAACTAGTGACTAATTTTGAACCTCAGTCGGGTCAGCTAATAAGGTCAAACCGATACTGACTAGTGTAACTAGTGGACCTTTTGACCTTTACTAGTTCTCTAGTGAACCATTTTTGCTTTGACTATCAGACCAACATGTTAACTAGTACGCAATATGCAAATGAAGTGGGTGGGATAATGAGAATATCCTGAGTCCTGATTGGTTGGTGTATTTGATTTGGAACTGAAGAGCCAATAGGAAGCTTTAAGACATTACAAGCTATACAAGATATAGTACATAGTAGCTTTATTTCTTTTACTTAGGGTGTTCTTTTACTTGGTAAGAGGAATGGTGTCAGTCAACAATGATCGTACCATTCTGCAATGTGACATGGACATAGTGGCAACTGGCTTGTCTACTCAGTAGCCATTCTGAGATGAGCACAAGGCCTTTACTCGGCTTCATCGCTCCCATAAATATTCATATTTTACTCAAAAAAAAAAAAAAAAAAAAAAGCATGAAGAGACTGTCAAATATTTTCTGTTTTTCTGACATGAAGCCTGTGGGTTTGAAATAAAGATGTAATCCTTGTTGGCCAGGCCGTACTTGTAGCATCACTGTCACTATGGTTACCACACTTTTTTAGTGTTTGCATCATCCAACTGAATAGCCATTGTCAATCAAGCCTGCTTGAAAACTTGAGCATGAAGATCAGAGGCTGTTTGTCCAGATAACACAGTGTTAATAATCCGAAACATTTATGGGTGTTTTCCACGCTAGGTCCAAATACTCTAATTGTTACCCAGTATTGTATCAAGGCTGCAATTTCTTAAATTCCTTCTAATTATGCAGTCTTCTACCGCATACCACAGTTGACTGTTGTGACCACGTCCATGTTCATAAATGGAATCATCTGTAATATTAGCAATAAGGGAAAGGCTTTTTAAAGGTTTATAGGCAGCTTGTGTGCAATCTGAAAGTAAGCTTTCTATTCACTCAAGTGTTTTCCGATTAATAGTTCACCATAAGCTTGTTATAACCTGTGTTATAATATTGTACTGTTTTCAATTTACACCTAAACAGTTCTTTGAGGACTATGAGGGTTCGTTCATCCCTGACTATGACCCCAGGCATCAGGTGGTTAAGCAAGTGGTCCAGCACTTGGCCGATAGAAACCAGGATATCGAAGGGATGGGTTCTATATCCTGGACTGTCCATGTGATCGAGAAGCCCATTGTCAACGCTTTCGTCTTGCCTGTAAGTGAGTCAAGAGAGGGAACGGATGAACCTTTTTAATTGTCTCTTGTCATTTGGCTGTACTGTACGTGCACATGTGGCCAGACTTCTAGTTATTGCTGACGAGTCTGTTAGTTTTTCTCACTTGCTGTTTGACCGACCTCGCATAAGACCAGACAGGCAAATAGTTTTTTACATAAGGTGTAAGATGAGGTTATGGTCAATACAATGCTAGTGTAAACACAGACCCAAATGCAACAAACTGGCATCATTGTGGTTATTTTATAGAGCATTTATGTTTAATTAGTTGCATGAATAATTATGTGAATGTATATCATCACAAGGATACGAAGACAAGCTGAGTGTGCATGTGTGTGTGTGTGTGTGAGACAGAATGGGATGATATTTGTCTTTACAGGAATGGTGGAGACTGTCGGAGACATCCATCAGCTGGCTTGTGTCATAGGACACGAGATGGCTCATGCTCTGATCGGTCATTCTGTAAGTGCCACACCTTCATGCCTTCATACGTACTTAGTGCAATGATTTAGAGCAATCCTTCTGCGTAGTATATGCTGCGGAACACACGTTAGCCATCCTGCCATCCCCCTCCCTGTCCCGCTGCGTTCTGTCTAGGAAGAGACACCCCCTCCGTTGCGTTTAAACGGCCTGTTTATCACTCATTTACTCGCACCATGTTTTGGTTTCATCTCTGCATCAGCTTTAAATCGAAATGAAGCCAGCGTCCTCTCTAAAAGGCGCTAAGTGTGTTCAGGGGCGCAGCTCTAACAGCGTGCCATTTCAGTGCTGTTGCATCATGCGTTGCGGTGAGACCGTGGGCAGAATTCCGAACGAGCACGGCATAGCTCAGCACGGCCCGTGCTGTGGAATTAAATAATGGATAACCTAAGCCTAGTCTACATCAGACGGCTAATCAAAGATGGCATAACAGGGATTTATTTGCTCAGCTGTCCTCACAGATTTTTAGAGTTTCATTTTTACTCACAATTACTTTATTTTTTTTTCTTTTTCTCCCTAAAGACATTAAGAAACATTCACATAGACTCTAATCTGAGTAATTTCATTGCGGTATCCATAATCCTTTTATTTATTTATTTGTTTTACGGTCTGTTTAAACTGATTAAATAAAAGTATTTTGTAAAACCAGAAGTCTTCTTTTCTGTCCTAATCTTTTTTTTTTTCCCACGCAACACAGAGGCATGCATAACCTTCTTGCAGTTCTTTATCATTCGACACTTTGACGACGCTGCGGAGAAACACAGCGTCTCGTGTCAGACAGTTACAGTTAGTTGACCGGAAAAAAAAAAGGAAGAAGAGAGAAATCCTATTACAATTTTCATTTGCTGTTTCAGCAACGAGTGCCAGTGTGTTATAGCCTTGTCAGTCATATGAAGACTCCAGATCTTTATCTGTCTCTATTAAATATTTACCTCCAGGGTGTGTGTGTGTGTGAGAGTGAGTGAGGGATTGAAGAGTAGAAAGAGTGGATTTTTTATTAGACGAGTGTCATGTTTATCTGCACTCAAGACACAGTTGAGAATGAATGAGCGTAGTGCATTTTAAAGACTCTGACTGCCAGGCTGCCAGGACTGAAATGGCTGGGTGATATTAGAGCGAGAGAGCGAAGAGAGCCTCGTTTGCTCCCTGATACGAAAGGCTGTCGGTCTGGAATTGTTCTGACGACTCCAGGAGGTAATATAAAGTTCTCATGCCATCTGCATTGCGGCACATTTCGCTAACGCGGTTCGCCAAGGCACTCGCGATGAAGTGTGTGTGTGTGATTGTGCTGTTAGGTTAATTTCATCTGCATAGTCGTGTTACAGTTCTGTGATAATGGCTGAATAATGTTATGAATGAATGAACGTGTCTACGTGGGATTGTGTTTTTGTTTTGCCAAGTTTTTGCACTCAGCTGACTTGATGGATGGATGGATTGATGATGCCAATTAACTATAATGTGCATGATAATTTCTCTCTCTCTCTCTCTCTCTCTCTCTCTCTCTCTCTCTCTCTCTCAGGCAGAGAAGGCTAGTTTGTCTCATGTGCTGGATTTGATATCTATGATCCTGTTGACAATGATTTGGGCGATCTGTCCTCGAGACAGTCTCGCTTTGTTGGGCCAGTGGATTCAAGGCAAACTAGTTGAGGTGAGACCGCCTTGTGCTTCGACGTACCACATCCATGTAAACAGAGACTTGATTACAACGCGTGATGATCTAATCTAATGTTCAATTAAAGTCAGCCATGCTTAGAAATATCGGGGTGCTACAGTACTGGAGATCTAACACTCTGCATATTGATTCTGAAGTTGTTCCTCTGTAAGTTATTAGGCATCAGAGGCAGGACCTTTTCTTTTACACAGCATGCTTTGTTTTCTTTAAAAAAAGAGAAAAAAAATTTATACAATAAATCCTGTAGTGCGAGTAAATCTCTACGTCTGTTTCGAAATCCAAATGTGGCCAGAAGATCGCACTACAGTAATAACAGTAAGTCACGGGGTGTTTTAATTGAAGTTTTAATGGCGATTTCAGTCACTTTAGATTTTATTGAACCTTCTTTTTTTCTGCTTAACCCTATACTAGCTCTCCTGTGACTGTTATAGTTTTCTCCATGGCCTTATTTTCATTCAGTTTTTCCGATCATGCATAAGTAAGTGCTCCACTGACTAGACTCGCTGTTTTTTTTTGTTTTGTTTTTTTTGATAAAAATTACATCTATACTCGCGTACATCTTATTACTATCTTACTATCTATGATAGATAACTACACTAATTTGAACCATGAGCTACATTATATGGCAACCTAAAATAAAAGAAAATAATAAAACAAAAGGAAAGGAGGTTGATTAAAATTGCCCAAACAGCTAAATAGTTTCAATCTAAATAATGTAGTATTTAATAAAAAGTGTGAAAGAAAAATTTTTAAAGAAAAGTAGCACCAGTTTGTGGTAATAATAAAGAGATGTGTGTGTTGGCGTTGGTGGTGTATTGAGTGCATGCTCTGTCTTAGCTCTTGTTTGACAGGCCTTACAGTCGGAAACTGGAAGCAGAGGCTGATCAGGTTGGAATGCAGCTGGCGGCCAAGGTACTTCACACATCAGCAATAAATAATACAACATAATAACACCCCGGAATTGAACATTTCATCATTTATTTAGGTAATGGTGTGTTCCAGAAAACACTATAACCCTTATCACTATAACCAGATTAGAAGATTCGTGGTGAAAACCATATCCACGGTCTGCATTAGATGGCAGTGTTCACGCACTCATGCGCACAAGTCCGGGGCGGTAGAGCAGCGTATCCTGTAGTGCACGCTGTGCCATCTAGAGCTCTCACACGTCCAGCCCTAAAGCAGATAGGTGGCTAGGCTTTATTTATTTATTTATTTTTAACTCCCCCCTTAAAAAGGGCAGAGAATGTGCTGGAAGATGTGTGAATTGATGTGAGACTGAAAGAAAGCACACTAACAGTACACACCGAGGGTGAAGGTCAGTACAGTCTCCACAGAGTGTGTAACATTACACACAGCCTTCGGAAGGTGTCCCTGATCAGAAAGGCGCTAGCGTAGATCCACTAACAAGACCTGCTTTTATTTTAAAAGTCATTGGGTCTGAAAAAAATCCTGTTCAAACATTTACTTCGTCACGGTTATTTAATTCAACCAGTATCACCTGTGTTCTTTTCGTTTTCTTTTCTTCACATTTAAGAATAATTCTCTTGTACACAAATGAGAAGAATTGTGAAATAACTCTAACTGACCCTTTTTTTATACAAAAGTCAAAAATCGAAAGCTTTTCGAGGTGTAGAAGACTGTCTGCTTGTCTGTACAGGAATGAAACAGTCTTATCATCGTGCGTGAAGAATAGAATTTGTTATACGTGCATTAGTTTGACGTTCTGGATGAGGTGCGCTTCTTAATGCTCCTGTAGCTTTGGTGACGTGTAGCTTATAAGTGGCATCTCGACCGTCTGGATCCATAGGCAATTATTTATTTGAGTACAGATATTACTAAATAACGCTCGAATTGACGGCTTTGGATTTTTCGACGCTTGTATTCAGTATATGCCGAAATCGATCAATCAGGCACAGCGCCATCATGGATCTGAAATAAAAAAAAAAATTCTATTAAATTCTAAGAAAAAAATGCCCTATGGATCCAGACTGTCGGGAATCCCTGTACTGTATATACGGTAACGTACCTCAAATGTTATAAAACATGCTTTTTAAAATATATCGAATTGTATCCTTTTGCCAGGAGTAGCAAAGATCAGTAAATCTTTTCAGGTGAAAGCTGAAAGTCCCATCGTAGTATATGAGTAGTGAATGTGTCCGGCAAATATTATTTCCTTATTAAATATATGAGCCTGTCATGTTCTAATACCCCCCCATGGCCATTTGTCGTGTCTTCTCTGGTAAATCTGGAAAATCTTTAAGTCTTCAGTACATTACCGTAATCCAGTACTCATGACCTTTTCTCAATACCTGGACGAGAACATTCAGGACATAAAACCATAGAACATTTCAATAATGATCATTGATAATGCCATTTCATACAATACCATTACACACACACACACACACACACACACATA
>JAOVYU010000040.1:4790133-4805804 GCA_025674565.1 Synodontis membranacea | reverse complement strand
GACAGAGGAGCCTCTTACAGAAGAAGTTACAGGTCTGTGAGAGCCAGAAATCTTACTTGTTTGTAGGTGACCAAATACTTATTTTCCACCATAATTTGCAAATAAATTCTTTAAAAATAAGACAATGTGATTTTCTGGATTTTTTTTTTCTCATTTTGTCTCTCATAGTTGAAGTATACTTACTGTATGATGAAAATTACAGGCCTCTCTCATCTTCTTAAGTGGGAGAACTTGCACAATTGGTGGCTGACTAAATACCTTTTTGCCCCACTGTATCACCTGAGAATGCTTCACCCCAGTAAACATCCAAGTATATAAAGTTTGGAGTTGGAAAATACGCACAGAAATAGTGATAAGGTCAGAATACTCACTTGCCTAATAATTGTGCTCACAGCGTAAACCCTGTTCTTCAGTTTACCTGCTTTGGAAATCTGGCATTAATGTAATGTAATATTTGCTTTGGCAGAAATGCTATTTAACATTCTGTGACTACGCAGATGTTGGTCTTGTAGCCAGCTGTTACAGGTCCATTTTAGCCGACAGCCACGCACAATTTTGCTGTATGTTTAACTTTGATTAGTTCAGTCTGTTGCCCACATGTACTGTATGTGTAGTTAAAATAAGATATAAAAGCCATAAGAAGGCCTGATATGGCCTGTGTTCTGTTTTTGTTTGCTGTGTATAGTAGGGTTGCTTGATTTACAAATGGCCTCGTAAAATTCACAAAACCTCATCTTTTGTTGGATTAATTTATGAAAAATCATAAATGAATTTAAGAAATGTCGTGTGGTCATGACTTGAGGTCAAAGAAGATTCACGATGTAAACTTTTGGCCAAAAAAGTTTGGGAACCACTGGTGTATAAGGTAAATGTTTTTCTCAGGGATTTTTATCGCAGCTCATTGAAGGAAAAAAAAAAATAAACATTTTTATAATTATTGCTGTTTTAGTGTGAGTGTGGTTATTAAAGGTGATGTTTCTCTTAACCAGCATTCTGGTAGACAGGTGCCTGTTACGAATGACTCGGGGGAGACCTGTGGGGCCTGCTGGTATCCGGTTGCTAATTTAGTGCCAGGTTCTAGCCAGCATGTTTGGGTGAAAATTGGTAGCATGGTCTTAAGTGGTTCCTTTGCTTTTCGAACACACCATGCTCCCTGGGCTGGGTCGGTCTCACAGGAGAGCTGGAGCAGAAACTCATTACTAGCTGTAAAATTGCGTAAAGAACATCAAGCTGCTGGCTGTCACCTATCAAGTCAATTAGAAAGAGGAGAGGAGAAAAGAGGCCTGGAGGGAGTACGAGGAGACGTGAGGAAGCTGGAAAAAAGAAATGTGGATTTTGACATAGGGTTGGAGTGTTGGGGAGACGGGATCAGACGTGCCATGACATTTCGGAAGGATTGATGGCATGTATTGTATCTTGAAGATAGCATGCTTGCTGGATTGCTGAACGGTCCCATCTAGAAGAGAATGATTGATCCGCAGTATTGAAATGGGTTGTAGGTGCCAGAGAAACAAGGTATGTACACTTGGTAGTAGTATAAAGTATGTAAATGTATACAGTATAAAATGTCAAATTTGGGACATTTGTCAATAAACGCACGTGAATATCCAGCAAGATAACAGAGATCTTATTGTGAAAGTTCCATTGTTGCTATAGTGATAAGAGACTTCTCACCAAAACACTTGACCAAAGACATGACCTGCCTCATGTATAAAAAAAAAAAAAGATAAATAAACCTCCCTGAACTTCCTGATTCGCACCCGCCTGCTTAGCTGTTGTGCACACGGTTAGCCAGCAAGCACAAATATTACCATTCGTCTGTGATCTCTTTCTGATACTGCTGGTTTTATCAAACAACCGTCTCAGTCACGAAGATGCGGATGGACAGGGACAAGATCCGACGCGTCCGATGCACTGACTGTAAGTCAGCCATGAATCCTGTGGATCTGTACTCTGAGCCTTTATACTGGCTGTGTAAAAGGATCAGGATCAGAATCAGAAGTCAGGCATGCTGGAAGAGCAGAGCGGCGAGAGATTTCCGACCAAACGGCCTGCGTGTCCGAGGGCGACGATGCATTTGTGTATATCTAGATCTTGTGTGTTCTTTATTGAAGTCAGAATAAATATGTGTGTGTGTTGGCAGGCAGATGTACATGCCCCAGTTGGCACTGTAGATGGCCAGAGAGTTTCCCATGATGCTGTTCACGGTGAACTTTAACCCCTTTTATAAGGTACATTTCAAAGCCTCACTCGCATGCCTGCTGGTTGACTGGATATACACGGAGAGCATCGTGTCCAGTGTTTCAGTGCTTCCAGTCTTAGCTTTTAAGTCTACAAATAACACGTCCTTGCTTATGTGCTTTGAACGAGATCTTTTCTTTCAGCAAAAGACAGCAACGTTTCTTTCAGAGAAATTGACCGCCGCTGTCCCATGTGTCTGTGCAACCATGTTTCTGCTTTAAAAAATAAATAAATAAAATTTTTGATCTCACAGTACGAAGGTGCTTGTTCATGTCCTAGTTTGAACTATTACGTGGTGCTGTTTAAAATGTCGTTATTTCTAGTCTCTCCCAAAAAAAAGAAGGTGTTCTCCATTCAGCCATTGCAAAATAACAAGCTATACATGTCCTGGCTCAGACACCAGAATGAACACGTAGGCTAAAGGAGCTTGAAGGGAATGTGGGACATCCTGGATTTTTCTTTTTTTTTCTTTTTTTCTAACAGCACATCATTTAATGGAACTTGGCAGCTGGTCACAGCAATCCATCCGGCACATTTTAAAGGCTTGAAATTTTATGTCGTACATCTTTTAAGGGAAGGGGGAGAGAACTCTTTTGTGCTTTAAGCGCTGCACCTATGAAATTGGTCTCTCCCTGTTGCCTCCAGTACAGAATCCTGACCCACTTAATAAAAATAGAGGCAGTTTTCTCTAGAAGGTCCTCCTGTGAAGGTGTGGAAAAGTGTGTCTGTGTAATTTAAGGCGCTGTTGCTATGGTTCTCGGACCCTACCCAGCAACCCACAGTAGAATGCAGTGCAGACTCTTGGGAGGACTAATGAGTAACGCAAACATTACATTTATTTTTATTTATTTATTTATTTTTTGCTTTTTTTTCTCTTGAAAAGTCTTTAATCAGTCATGCACGGTTAGATAGTGCTGACAGTATGGTAATATATTTCTACTAAACTGAGACTTGTTAGTGTTTGTTACAGTAGCATCTCACTTTCAGTTCTAGTTTAAAATCATGGCGAAGTGGTACATGCTCTGCCAATTTAAATAGTTTTAACCACTAGGGGGCACCATTTTAAAGCAGTCATTGTGTAGATAGGTGTAATGCAATGCCACCATCTGTATCTGCACTCCAAATACCCATAATCCTTATCGTTGGCATATCCTATACCATTTTATTTTATTTTATTTATTTCTTCATTTTACATGAACCCTACCACTATGAAGTAATAATACCTGGCTGTTCTGCATCACTTGTGGCACTGTTTTTTTTTAACCCCCCACACACCGTTTTTGTTTGTTTGTTTGTTTGTTTGTACCTGCCTGCATTTTCTAACAAATTTAGTTGCTTCTATTTCCTAGATGTACATTAATATTATACACTGTGACCCTGACCGGGTGATCCGTCACATTCAGTCTTTCTTTTTCTGCGATCTTCATATTTGTCCACACTGTCATACCGACATGAAAGTAAAAATCTCCCGCTTGCATGTGTTTTTTTTTTTTGTCATTTCATTGAAACTTTCTAGCAAGCATTCTTTAATAAAAGTAGTGTATCTCTTATTCATATATGTTTAGAACACATTATCTGTTCCTTCTGGGCAATTCATTCATATTCCCTTAAATCCTGAATGTACTGTTTTCAGTTTTTCCATCCACTTATTTATCCAGTCATCCTCAGTAACTTTATGCTTTATTGTAGTCAGTGTCATGGTAAGTGTAGAACCTGTCTCAGGAACCCTGGGCATGAGACAGAATTATACCCTGGATAGGATGCCCATTCACCATTCACCATACACACATGCACACCTAGAAGCAAATGAACGTAGATGATCCACCTACAGGCCTGTTTTTGGAAGGTGGGAGGAAACTGGAGGGAAAACCACATGGACATGGGAAAAACATGAAACTACACACAAGCCCTGTTTACACTTGGTTTTTAAATGTGTCTTGGGTGATCGGGTCACTAGAGGACAGCCGAGACACATCAGTGTTTACATCATGCGTCTCCAAGGTGTCCAGCTGACCACGTGAGTTCAGATTTTGTTACTAAGCCACTTCCACTAGAAGGACATTGGTTTGTGTGCACAGTTATTCTTGCACTCCAAATATTTTTCTCCTCCAGAGCATAATACAGTCACCAAAACAACCATACGCCCTGCGTTGATGACGTATTTTGTTGTTACGTCCTGGACGGAGATGCATCAGAAAGCATTAGCTTGTGATCAGATCACCCAAAGCGTATTTTAATACCAAGTGTAACCAAAGATCACATACAATAACCTGAGCTCAGAATCGAACCGGGGATCCTAGGGGCTGTGAGGCAGCAATGCTACACGCTACTATTTTTGCCATCATTTGATGTCGGCTTTTGTTTTTATTATTGCCCGAACAGTTGAAATGGGCATTTTCAGGTGATTAGCTTTTTTTTTTATATAACCATAACCATTCCCAGACTTTTAAAGGTCAACACACCGCTCCCTCATTTGGTTTGTGTGTTCTCTTATCTTTCCCATGATGATAGATGATTAAGGGATTTTGGCCTCTGTGTCACCTCATATTTGTACCCCAGTTAATCAGGAAGTCATGGCTTACAGCTTGAACGTTCCTACACACTCCAGTCAACTAAAAGAATGTACGATTTAAATGGAAAATATGCTCCAGTTATATTGTGTTCACCATAATTGCCAGGGGTGCCAATAATTGTGGACAGAATAATTGGAGGGCACTGTATATGCCCACGCTCTCAGAGATGCTGTCATTCTGCAGCAGATTGGATACTGCTTCCTCTGTTATTGCACTGGAAGTGCTGAGAGCAGAATGCCGAATGATGGATGGCTGATGGATGGTTAGGCGGTTGTTTCATGATACGTGGGTTTTGGTCTTCTCGTCTGTCTTCTCCTCAAGCACAGATTAAGCTTCTGCAAATGTTCTCTTGCTTCAACGAACTGGTTTCCTCTTTCCTGCTATTGAATAATACTAGTTGTGCCCTTACCCCAAGCAGGGTAAACACTTGGTTTTATTCACTTGATCATTCCTCTCCATGTCACATCCTGTTTGAAAATCGGAGCCAAATAATCAGAGCGTGAGGCGATGTACTACTCCAGACAAGAGGATCTGGACATGGCGGTGTTCGTGGCTGTCGGCAATCTGTGGATGATTAGCATATGAATATGTTTGAATAATTTCACATTAACCTTCCAAACTCTGGTCCGTCCATTGTTTTATGAGACATTGTAGTATTGACGAGTCAGAAAGCCCCGTACGGCACACACGGCATGTCGTAATGATGTATTCTGCCCTTACACGTGTTCTTTTATATTCGTTTCCAAATGACTCCCAATTGAACAATTGAAATTCTGCTGCACAGTGCTACGGTATAGTTTAGAAACAGTGCCAATAAGAAGGTTTAACAAGAATAGAACTCTCGTGTGGGTTAATGACAGATGCAAATGTAGATTAGAGATTTTATTGAAACTGGCAAAAAAATATCCAAAAACGTGAAGCAAAAATGCATGAGACAGGCACGAAGTCAAATGATCTAAAAGCTCCTTGGGAGTGGGCCTTTTGGTGACAGCGACCACTTTTCCTTGGTCCATGGCCACTTCTTAACAGAACGTGTTTTCTGAACAAAGAGACGGTGGACGCATGAAATGTGTACTTCTCTCCTTTTACATAAAGCTGTTTGTCAAAGAGAGGTGTCGCGTGAAAAATGTCTTTGATGTAGGCAATTTCAAACTTTCTCATCTTTAATGAGGCACTCGAAGACCAAGGGGGTGCAAGAGGGCTCATATGGCATGATGCAGTTCTCGTAATGACCAGAGATGGTGCTAACGCCCATTTTTCAGCTTGGTAAATATCCTGGCTGAACGATGTTTTTCCAAGGCAAACGGGACAAATGGAAGGGCATATCGAAATTTTTTTACTGCGATCTGGTTGAGCCCACAATAATCGGTGCATGGCCGAAGTCCTCCAGGACAGGAGAAGTGGCAGGACGAATGTACCCATATTGCAGTGCCTCTTGTACATAATACATGGAGGGGGGGGGGGTCTGTTGTTCAGTTATGAAAAGGAGATAGATTCGATTGTGTGGTGGTGTTATGGTGAATGGTAGGAGCTCTATGGCACAGTCATAGGGTCTGTGTGGTGGAACGCCACTATCCTTGGCCTTACTGAACACCTCTTGGAACTCTTGATACTCTGTGGGGATGTCCGTGGATACTTGTTTCAGGACTCTCCATAAAGTTGTAGTCGAGGCTTTGACAAAGATGCAGACAGTGATCTTTGCTATCTGATGACCCCATTTTGGGGGTATTTTAAAATAAACTAAAGGTGCTGACTAGGAGTAGGAGAGGCTTGGTACAACCGGGTAAGTCCTCCATCAACAGCCTGGTAAGTTCAGGTATGAGCATGCTGAGTGTTGCTTCACAGCTGGGTAAGTGTCCAGTGTAGTGTCTGAGTGTAATTGGGAACAGATGAGTGCAACTAGAACTCGGGAGCCCGTGATTGTGCTGGTAGAGTGTTGTGCTGGGGATTGTAGTCTGTGGCAGCCAAGTTTTTGTTCCGCGGTGCGTTCTGGGAAGTGGAGTTTCTGGTGGATTCCTACACTTGCGTGACAGTGACCCATGATGTGTCCATCGTTCTTACCAAAGGAGAGAGCACGCACAGTCATACACACCTGTCCCAAAGACGATACCCGTGTAAAATGGTTTTCATCAATCACCATGCATTTATCTACACAGACGTAATGTATGCAAATATATACAGTGGGGTCCAAGAACCTGAGACCCGATTTCTAGGTCTTGTATTATTTCTAGATCCTGTCTGTATGGGATGTACCAAATACTAAGAAGCTCTGACATTTATGTAAAGATTCTACTTTGAATTCAAGTTATTGGCAATAATATAATTTTCCATGAAAATTGTGGTGTTAAATAAAAAAAAAAGAATAGGTCAAATATAATTGATTCGTCCATCTTCAATAATTTCTTTATCCTAAGCAGGGTAATAGTGGATCCTAAGAACATTAGGTGCAAAGTGGGGAAAATGCATGCTGGCTGGGCACCAGTCCATCACAGGGCACCATGCAGACTCTCATTCACATCTAAAGTTCACATCTCCATGCACATGTACACAAATCCAGCAGCTATTACTGAGCCACCTGCATTAAATGAAGCAGCACACTCAACATTTCATGCTTTACTGTCTGATATTGATTTGATTGAACTAACTCACACACATTTTTATCAGCCAACACCAACATATCATTCACACGACAACTGATTACCTTAACTCGGTACTGTTTTACTTTGCAGTGTCAATTTACATGAACTCCAGATGTTACCGTTTTAATAAGAGAAGCACTTTTTTTTTCTCACTCTACTGTTGTTGCTCTACATAGTAATGTTTCTGTGTATAACTTTTACTGACCAATGATTCTATCCAATTTCTAAATATACCGTATAGCCAAAGTTTGGCTTGTGCAACTAACCTGGTCTGAAGCCTCTCCGTGATCACTAACTTACTTTTTTTTATGGCCAGATCCTATTTCTGTCCAGAACATCCCGCCTCCCACCAGGTTTAGACCCCAGTACCCTCGTCCTCGTGACCTCCGTGTGACCAAATTGTTTCACCCTGTAATGAGAAAATGCTGTGTTGATGGTTCGGGGCTTGGATGCGGTCCAAAGCAGGCCAGGGAAGGTACCATGTATGCTTGCCTGCTCTCATCGATTCCTCCTGATTGCCTGACCCAGACCATCATGGCAGGACAATTGTTTTTTCATCACAGCCAGTCAGAGAAGACCAAGGGTCAGAAATTCCATGTAACCCTGCTTTGGGTCAGACCTCCATACTTTACTTTTTTAGGAGCTCAATGTAGAATGTTAGACGGATAGAAGGGATATCGAGGGACATGATTTCCCACATGGTCGCCTCATATTTGAGTGACTTTTCCCGTTATCGATCCTGCATAATACTTTATTACCGTTTACTGTACATATATGTAACACATTTACAATAATGCCAAGAGTAAACCTTTAAGGCAACATTGTCAGTCTTTAAACCATTATTGCTTTCCTTGTGCCATGTCCTCTGCTCCGCATGGGATGATGGTTACAGATGAGGAAGATCTATGAGAGAAGCGATCTGCTGTAGCCGCTATTCTACTACTGCATGTCTGCTTTTATCGGATCAATAAACAGGCCATCGCTTCCTCTCTCACCCTCTCTTTCACCATTCCGTCTTTTAAATTTTCTTTGAAAAGCAGAGATGGGATTTTGTTTCTTTTCTCCCTCGATTGGGCAGAGACATGATTGGTTTATTGGCTGGCCTGTTGTTATAGGAGTGCTGCTGAATGCAGTACGATTTCAGTGCGAGTGTGTATTGAATGAGTGTGGGTGTCTATCCCTCTCTTCCTTACTGTCAATTTCTGTTGCTGGATGTGTATAAAATATCTACCGCTCGCTGCCCTCCATTTTTCCATACATATTTTTTCACCAGGTATAGAATGTTAGATCAAGTGGAATAAAAGTTCTGTTAAAGCTTTTTGGCCTGGACGGACTACTTCCAGACGTTTTAACAGGACGGTTATGGAGTTGGGGCTTGTGTGATGCGCCAAAGTTTTTTTTTAATACGGGCTTTTCTTTCGGAAACTGTCTTTTTGCCTAAAAAAATTCTATAAATATGCATCTAGTGTGCAAGAAACAGGGCGGTCAATGCGCCATAAATTCTTGCTTAGTATGAAAATTCAATTTACTGTACGAAGTAAAATTGTTTTCAATTCTTAATTTGATTCTTCTTTTTTTCATTTTATTATGTCATAATAAATTATTCCACGACGTGATGTTGCGCACGCTGAATAACACCAGCTCACTGGGGCAAGACATGAGTTTGTTAAATTAAACTTAATGTTAGATACTTAAGCAAACTTCAACTCAAATTGCTAAAACACATCAAGTACTCTTCCTGGTTAAAATCCGTGTCCACCCACAACTCACTACAGAATGTTCTAAAACCCTTTTTTTTTTTTTTTTTTTTTAAATCGCACATTCCTGTTTATTTCACTACTGAAGATACTGAATAATATGCATAAAACAGCTGCCAATAAATTAAGCAAATTTCACGTCTATTTCAGTTATAGAATTAGATGGTGTATATACAGTATATATATATATATATATATATATAGAGAGAGAGAGAGAGAGAGAGAGAGACAGGATGAGGGGAGGAAGGAGAATGGTATGAAATCAGACAAGTCTTGACCTCTGATCTTGCTTTGCATACACACACACTTTTTTTAGCATGCACTTTTTCCTGAATTTCTAACAGTGAGCGCTGAATTTTATTATTTTATCTCAACTTGCGCTATAGTTACAAGCTCAAATTGGGTTAGTGAAGTGATCATTTTGATAATTTAAGGCTATTCGCTTTTAAAACGTATTAAAAAAAGAAACACTAAGCTGGATGCACATTAGGCCGAACTGATGACCGAGATTAAAAAGAATAAAAGCTCTGGATAAAATTAATACATTTAAAAAAAAAAAAGTTTCCATATATTGAAAATATATACAGTAATAGAATATATAATATTAAGAAAGACATTTAAGAAGAAATTACGTAAGCATATTAGTGCTATGAAGATACAGTACATGTTTTTTTTTTAATTATTTTTTCTGCCATATTCGTGTCTCTACACTGCGCGATAGAATTCGGGATTCGAAATCTATAATAATTTAATCAGACTAAAGGCTGATTCATCCTACGGAACTGCTGTGACTTCTAGATAGCGGGAAAACGTACGAGCTCCGCTTCAAATCGAAGTTATCGGGAGCTGAACGAGGCGAGACAGCGGGCCGTGTTCGTCCTGCGGACTTTGAGTGTTGACACGCGTGCTCTGTAGAGCTTAAGCGAGCAGTTAACTTTAAACATTGTGCTAGTTCTGTTTCTGCTCTTATGCTTCAGACGGAACAACTCATTTCAGCATCACGCATTGAAAAGTAGGTTTATCTATATACAGTACATTAAAGCCTCTGAATCCTTATTATCCAATAACTCTGAGCTTGGCATCTCGCTGATGAATAGAACAGTAGAAAAGGCCTGGACTACTCCATGTGGCTGCTAGTTTGTATGACATAAGTGGGCTTAGCTGCAGATGCTATATTCAGCAGTTATCTCCATGAAAAAAGGGCTTCACTGGCCCTGCGCTCATGCTGTCAGGAATTATTTTAAAACCTCCAAATGCATTTATCTAAGCCCTTTAACACAGTCCACATTCAGCAGCGATACACATCGGGCTTAAGCTCCCCTCCCTCAACGTCATGGTTATTCCGCAGCCGTGGCGTAGCAGAAGCCGAGGCCACAATCCTTTTTACGGCACACATCGGCTACATTGTGAGGTTCTTTTCCGAAGACTCCTCAACTTTTAATAACCCCGGCTTAATAACTTCCACAGATTGCTGCAGTCAGTGTACTTTTAGACACACTCTGGTTAAGCTCATCCTCAGCCTCTCCCCCCCCGTTCCTTTTCGCTCTCTTTGGCCATGCTGCTTAGATAGAAGCCTGAATTACTGCCAGGGGCAAGGGCACTATCGCAAATTCTTGTTTTTAGCAGCTTAGTGGAAGCTAGTCTTTTTAATTAGCATTTAAGCGCCTTTTTTATCTTACTCTTGGACCCCTGTCCGGAACAAGACCTACTTTTAGCACCAGCAGAAGGTATACGGAAATATAGTGAGATAGCGAGATGTTTCTATAACCGTTCGCATAACATCCTCATTCTCACCCTGATAACTGACTCTGGTATATAATGCGGTCTGGACAGCTTCCGTAACGGGTATTTTACAGTCAGCACATATCCTATCCTTAAATGCTATCTCTGCAGTAACCTTTGTTTAATGCATATCTGAGAGGTTTGAACCGATTCAACAGAATATCTGCAGTCTGTGAGCATTCTCCAAAGATAAAGCTGGCATCATCATCATCATTATTATTATTATTATTATTATTATTATTATTATTATTGTTATTATCATTAATGTATTTATTATTATTATTATTTACTATTATTTATTTATTATTATTATTAATAATAATAATAATAATAACAACAACAACAACAATAATAATAATTTACTATTATTTATTTACTTATTTCATAATATACCATTGTATTGCCTTAAGTTGAATGTGTTTTATATATGTAGCAGTAATAATGTGAAAAGTGTTTGTTTATGTTTATGAAAGCCATCAGGTTCTGACGTGACCCAAAGTTAGTCTCATATGGAACTGTCACGAATGCTGCTGCTGTTTTGTTGTTTGCAGTGTCCTGGTTTTTTTTTTTAAAAATTTTTTATGATAGATCAAGATTTATTTCTACACTGCAAAAAATGTCATCTTACCAAGTGAAAATATCGAATATAGTCACATTTATGTAGGATTTCCTATTACAAGATTACAACAAACCAAATATGTTTACCAAAACTTAGTTCTAAGGATTGCTTCTAATTTCAAGCTTGAAATAGTCAGATAATTTCGCTCATTTTGTAGCATTTATTTCCAAAAAGTAAGCAAAATGACCTCCAAAATAATGAAAATGAATTCTAATCTTATAATAGGCAATACTAGATAAATCTGACTATATTCAAGATATTTTTTTCAGTTTCTGCAGGAAGCAAATTCATCCTTCAATGCAATCACATAATTTCAAGTTGAAATTATGTTAATTAAAATTCTTAAGATTTAAATAGAGGTTTTAGATGCTGTACATTTGCTTGCTTTTAATATTGATTTGTTTGATCGCGTCACTTTGTTGCAACCAGTAAAAAAAAAAAAAAAAAACCCAGCCTTTTGTTGCATGCTGCTACTCTTCAGGTGGTAAAATGTCCTCGTTTGATGGTTATTTACACATCACACATTTGGGAGTTGTTTGTCCCGGTAACTATCACGTAATTATGAGATCCAGCCTAAATTAGAGTTCCTTTATAATTACTTCCTCCACCCCTGAGGATATCATGTGTAGGGCGAACGACTGTATATAGGAGTGGAAAACATGCTGCTGTTGATTCTCGTTATGCTGTTTTGAAGCCTAAATGTGGTCAATTTGAAAAGTGGCCATCTTGACTACGTTTACACAGTACGTACGTAGGTCTAAATTGCTGCACAGTTGGACAGCGGGCTGTCTCTTGTCCACATATATTGTCCGTGCACATTTTCCTTCATGCCTGGAATGCATATGTCAATGGATATTACCTGAAGTTCAACTTACGATGGTAAAATGTGGTACAATTTACATGCGTTTATTGGTTTTACCATTGTTAGGCAAAGATTTTCAGAAAATCATTGTTCTTAATAATCAAAGCATCTGAGTGGAGAAATGTGACCGGTGGTAACCTTACCATGCTACTAAAAAAAAGTCGGTTAAGGCCAAACAGTCAATAATAAATTGTTATGAAATTATCTAGCGTTATCTGTCCTTTCATGCTATCACTTCACCCGTCGGGTTGCTCGTTATAATATCAGTAAAATAAGTTACTTTGGACCTCGAAATGAGCAACGTAATGGAAAAAACTGCGAAGAACTCCACACTGAGGGTCTGTCTGAAGAGTTTACAGCGGAACAAGACACGACTTTGCTACAAAACAGTCAAGAGGTTTAAGTGCATATTAGGAAGTATACTCCAGGGCAAAAAAAAAAAAAAAAAAAAAGAGTCAAAACCAAAATTGCAAAACATTAAGCTGTTAATGGTCTCGCCAGCAAATAATTGGTCAGGGAATTAGGAATCAGCCGGAATGAAACGAACAGATCAAGTAACTCAGAATGGGATAGCTTTTCCCGTTAACTTCTTGTTGGTAAACTTGTGGGGAGCTTTTTACAGAAAGAAGAGTCAACGTTTTCCCACTCAGTGTTAATGTGATCAAAGAGAAGATATTTTGGAAAAAAAAATTGGAAAACCCAGACGTGTGTTAGGTTAAATTTTATATCGAACATTTAAATCGTTTTAATCATTTTAACGATTTTTTTTTTTTTTTTTTTTATCTGACTATGGAAGTGAGTTTCTCTGATGAGTGAGTGAGCTCTTCCTCCAACAGTTCATGTTCAGCAGCAAGAAAAGACCAGCAGATGTTGTCAGGAGCACGCGTTCTTGCTAGGTTCTTGCTAATTTCCTGACCAATGATTTGTCTTTAAGACCAATTAAAAGTTTTACTGCTTTGAATTTTTTTCATTTGGCTCATTTTCTTTTGCCCAGGAGTGTACGTGCGGGTTCGTGACAATCGACTATCATGTCCAATGCCTTTTTATTTATCAGAAAATAGATATTATTATTATTATTATTATTATTATAAAAGTCATTTATCATATAAGGAATAACGTTAAGGGAGATATCTAGGATAACTGAAGTGTTCGAGAAAATCATCTGTGGAGATGTAACTTAAAATGTACGTTTGACTTGTTTTCTATTCACTAGCATGGGCATGCGTAGGGAGTTAAAAAAATGTTTGGAGTAAATCGACTGGTCCAACGAACCACAAGAACTCCAACAGTCTGAATAATCCTGCAGCGATGAAACAAAACAGCTCAATGAGGCAAGAAATCTTAAGCGTACTCCTGTTTGTTTTTTTTTTAATGTCTGTAAGACTATACGGGAGTTAAAAGAGTGCAGTATAGAAGTTACGTTTTCTTGGAGCAGGATGGTGTTTTAAACGTTCTTACACGGTTGCACTAATTTCAACATGACGCCGATTTTGTTCATGTCAGCTCAGAGAGTAGAGTAGTGAGTAGAGAGAGCAGAGTAGCTACTGTACGTCTTTCTGAGGTGCGATCAGGATAATGATCACGCTCTCGTATCGCCTTGGCCGTGCGGTGACGTTAAGACTAAACGAGTCTGAAGTCTGCTTTTGTTCTGTTCAGTCGGCGCACAGGCGGTCCGGGGTCTCTCTGCGGCGTGTTTCCCTTTGTGTCTTTGGCCTACTTAGACACAGTGTAAGTAGCACATCACTCTCCTGCTCTCTGTGTGGAGGGGCTGAATAATTGACTGAGAGCAGTGGTTGGTAATATTCTCATGGACAATGGCGCCTGCCTGCTGCCGGTAATGACGCTCATTATTCCTGCGTTCAGGGAAGGACAGAGCCAAGGGGAGAGAGAACAAATGTCTCCGTGGATGAATGGAGGGAAGGAAAAGATACGTAGAGTGCGTATTCTCTACTTTCTGTACAAAAAAAAAAAGAAACCGCTGCTTGTATCCTGGCTCCTCCAAGAGCAAGTACAGTCTTGTCATGTCAAGTGCTTGTGGATTTGGCAGACAAGAGCGATCCCTATTATGAAGTACAAGAAAGAGATTGTGTACGTGTGTGTGTGTGTGTGTGTGTGTGTGTGTGTGTGTGTTTCAGAAAGAAGGGAAAGGACTGTGTGCACTTGATGTAGGAAACCCCAGAGCGCAGGGCCTGCAGCCTGTCTGCTGATTTCTGAACACAGACAGCCAGTGTTGAGCACTACATCACTCGTGCGGTTGGGTTGCTTCACAAAGCTTTCCTTTGGAGTATAACTTAGCCATGCATGACTCTGAATCCACAATACGTGATGCTCTGATTAGCATCTTGCTCACCTCTCTCCTACTGTGTAAGTCTCAGTAGGGAATGTAGAGAATGTCACGGAAGAAACGAGAGCACTTGGATTTGTTCTGGCCGGAGTCATTGTTTGGTACTTGGGTTGCCTTGTGTTTTCAAAGTATGACTGAATTCCTAACACAACCCACTGCGGTTCTATCGTGAAGCGTCCTCATCTCTCTCGTCTTTTATGGTTCCTCATTCTGTTCTTCCTCTACATCGCCTTTGTTCCTTTGCATCGTTTGGAATGCTCGGTAAATGGTGGTACTCGGAAACGAGGCGGAGAAAATTCAAAAGCATCAAAGAGTACGAGGGAGGAAAAGAGTGGAGTACCGCACGGTGGGAATTTTATTTAGCAATAGTAAAGACAGTCTATGCAGGCAAACAGTTCACAGATCACTCTTTTCTGTTGTTCTGTTTCTTTAGTATTGGCTCTCCTGGCTCGTTGACTGACCCTGTTCTCTGGGTTGATATCTGTGGGACAGATTTATTCTATCCTGGGTTTATAAGAGCAAATTAATTGCATCTGTTAGCTCATTTACACAGAATAAAGTTAGTTAATGCTCGTCTCCAGGTTCTCACTACGTGAACAGAAGCAAGATACAGTAACTGTCCATGAGGTCTTAAGGAAGCCATGTTACAGTAGTATTCTTCTCTAAGATTCGTTCCCAGCATGTACTACTGGAGAACTAGCTAATGATTGAGTATTGGTAATGACAAATCTTGGGTGAATTATCAGAGTAATATTGTGGATCCTAATCTAATCTAATTATGTAATATATTAATGATTTATATATATATATATATATATATCTATCTATATATGTAAAAATCTTTTGTGTTTGAA
>JAOVYU010000040.1:4457310-4469441 GCA_025674565.1 Synodontis membranacea | reverse complement strand
AATTTTTTTAACGTATATTTTTTATTTCCTGGATTTTTTTAACCTATGTTTTTAAGACCTGAATTTCAGATAACAGAATTCAGAACTATTTAATTATTTCATTTTCTTTTTCTTTTTTTTTTTCATTTTTATTATTAGTATATATATTTTTTTTATTCCCCGACTCCTTGCATTCCTGGGAAAACTACCTGCTGCCTCTCTGTGAATCAAAATTCTCTGTTAGTGATCCCTTTGAGTCATCTTGAACTTTTCCTTCATCTATTGTCTTGAATTCTGCGTTACCGTTTAAGACCTGTGGCCTACAGTGTCACAAGTTTTTGAAATAATAATAATAATAATGGCATCAAAAAAGGGAGACCCACTACTATTTTGCAGAGGATTCTGGGAAGCGTGATGTGGTGTTTTCTTAAACATTCTTGTTACGACCTTAAATATAAGAACTTTTAGAACATTTCCGGTACAGTAGATTTCTCAGTGCGTCCCAAGTGATGAGCTTGAGGACGCTGTCATTCGAATCCGAAGGCAGGATCCATAAGCAGTAGACATTTATTTATCCGGCGGGTCTTTCAGTACAGGTGCGGGTAACGTCATGATGACAGTGCACTGATAAGGCTGTGTTCTTTCCGTTAACCTTTGTACAGTAACTTGTAATGGGTGTGTGAGGAGACCTTTAGCACCAGCCTTGTAAAACTGCTTTATTCTGATATGTGTGGAAGATCTTCCATTTTATATTCTTTCTCAGAGGGGGAAAATCAAACAGTCTGCAGTTTCCTGCAGCGAGCTTCATGCCTCATTCCTTCAGCCCCTCGGGTCTATGTCTTTTTCTCTCTCTCTCTCTCTCTCTCTCTCTCTCTCTCGAAGTCCTCTGCTGTAATTAAACGAGCATTTACGTCTGATTTCTCTCTCCGACAATCAGGAATAATTCCGTCACACAGCCTGCTGAGATGGGTAAGCAAATAATACACAGTCGAAACACTGTTTGAGTGTGTGTGGTTTGTTTTTAAAGCTGTGTGTGTGTGTGTGCGCGACTTCTGTGAGTTAATCCGCTGGCAGATCTTGCATCAAAGTGCACTTGTTAATGTGTCAAGACAAATTTCTTTGCTCGCCGGTATGTGTGTGATCTGTAAGCCTAAAAGCTTAAACCTTATTGCTTATGATGTCTTCATAAACCTCTGCCATTAAAAAGAAAGCTACTAATTATGAGTTTAGAATTTGACATATGCAGCCCTGCACGTATTGCTCCGAACATATTATGTAACTAATATAGTTGTATGATTGGCGTCTACAATACACTACGAACTGATGTGCTCACGCAGGTGTATGGTGTGTTCGCTGAGGCCGTGACTCGCAGTTTGAGCTGTGTGTTTAAGCTGACCTCGCTGTATCACGCATGTGTAATTAGATCAGCCTCATTGAGTCTTGTCTTGTAAGGAAAAATTAATAGGCAGAAAAATGAGCTGTGTAGCACTTGCATCCGTGCATGCATGGAAATCAGGATTAAATATGCAGTGAAAAAAAAAAAAAAAAAGAAAGCCGTATAGCTCTGACCTTTAGGACGGGTTTCTGTGGCATAGAGCCTTTGTAATAAAGATAAGAAAATATAAGTTCATGTTTTATCCAGAATACCCCAAACCTTTTTTAAGCCTCAAATGTAAAATTGTGTTAATTTTTTTTTTTTTTTTTTTTTTTTCCGTGATACTCTTGTGAGATTTGAACAGTCCGGCTTCTGTTCCCTTGACTTATCACACACGTTTTTTTTTTTTTTTTTTTTTTTTTTGGAGAGCAAAGTGTGATTCTGGGCAGATCATTTATCAAAGAATAGACTTTCATATCTATACCTTCTAGTTGATAATATCCCTGTTAAGAAGGAGCCTAAGAGGATCTGGCGTTCGGCTGTGTGAACTTCCTGCAGGGTTCCTGGTGGGCTTTAACGTACATTTCACAACGCATTAGATCTTTACAGTACAGTGTGCAGCGTTTTTTTTTTTTTTTTTTACTAGCTTCGGAGACAAACAGTAAAGAGCTGTTCAAAGATGATTTAGTATCAGACGTGGAATATTATTGCGATATTGTCCATCAAATATCGTGTAATTTTCCACAAATTTTTTTTTGCATTTACAAATTGACATCACGCAACAGCTGCGAGTCGGCGAGTGCGAAGGATAACACATGCTTCCTACGTGAAGACTGACAGGCACGTCTTTTGGAAACGCCACTGCATCTTTTTTGAACAGCAAGACCACAGCTACCCTCTTCCACATACATGAGCTGACGTGCGTCGGCTAGTCTTGCTTTGATTGACAGGCGGGAGAGAGAACGCCGTCCCTCCCACCCTGAGAACATGGACAAGTTTGCTTTCTTAGGATCGCCGACACGTAATCAAATCTGAGCCAGAGGTATCGTTCGAGTTGGAGCTACGTGAGCAGATTGGAAACGAGTCCTGGGAAGTCCTTATGATTACAGCAGCAGTTCATAGGTAAAGGTCTCCATTATCCGGGTGTGGTGATGGTGCACTGAAGCACGGAGGAGTCTTGTGCATAATCTGTTTTTATTAAGATCAGTTTGACTAAATGTCACGCTGAAATGGCTACCACTGTAAAAAAAAAAAAATAATAATAATAATAAATAATAATAATAAAAAGAAATTTGAAAGTCTCTTGAGTTATACTCAAATCTCTAAAGGTTCTCAATCTGAACTAGTCTATGATTATTAAAGCTTTATTTTATCATCATTATTTATAATGATTTCATAATGATAATTAAATAAGTTCCGGTTGAAACCGTCATGTTGCGTTCTTAGATTATTTCGATTCTTCCTTGAAATAAATGCATGAAATAAACAGCAAACTGACGTTTCGGAAAATAATGCAGAAATAATACTATAAAGAATTTCTTTGTTTTCCAGATCTCTGACGTTACAGGTTTAAAGGTCCACTATGTAGCAGATTTCCAAGTGCTTACATTCACAATCCTTTGCATTTTCTCGATAAATAATAAATATGATCTTTCATTTATTATTATTATTTTTTTTTTATCATTTGGGTTCTCAAACGTGTTAGCCAGAGCCAACAAACACTGATTCCTCTTCTTTGTCGTCGGTGCTGCCTTCCAGATTCACGCTAGCACCTGTAAAAAAAAAAAAAAAAAAAAAAAAAAAAAACCTCTGAAATGCAGCAGACGCTCTCCAGAGGTTTGTCCGTTCTGGGTTACTGTAGCGGCGCAACATGGCGGCTCTGTAGATGTGGACCCGCTCCCTATGTAGATATAAAGGGTTCGTTCTAACTTATGAAAACGTGACGGTTTGTAGTTGCAGCTAATTATACACTAATGACAACATACTTATGAAACTACGTTACATTTCTGCTAATACATCCATCTAAATCCTACGTAGTAAACCTTTAACAGGCTGTAAATGTGATATTGTTATGTAGGCCATGCAGAAGAAAAAAAATCAAACAATAAACACGAAGACCTTTGAAAGAAATCTATTGATTTCTGTTATTGATTTCTTTTTATGTATCTGTGTGTGTGTGTGTGTGTGTGTGTAGTGCAGGTATGTTGTGTTTGTCTTTCTTTGTCATGAGTCACGGGCATTTTATGTGTTCCCTAGTGCTCCACAGAAAGAACACTATTCACTTCTGGGAGCCTGTATGTCAGAATAAAGAGCAGCCCTGGGCATTGTCTTCTTTTTAGTGCGTATACAATATTGTTTGTGTCTGTGTTTGGAGTAGCCGTTTCCTCCGTGTAAGCCTTCCCTTACCCTCTTCATGTCACGTCTAACATGTCATTTATTTAGTCCACTTTGGCAGCTCGGCGTCTCCATAGTAACCGCCGGTGTCTGTTCTCTGAGCTGCTCGAATCACAGTATATGGAGCAAACGCAATTTTTACCACATCTGCACACACGCCTGACTTGTTAACGCGCATGTCTACGACCGCGTCTGCGCTCGGGATGATGAGGCGTCCAGCCGTCTCCGCTGCAGCCTAACAGACGTTAAATGCCATCGGCGATTCGCTCGCACCCTCCAGGTCAGCTCATTTATTTGCCCCGTTTCTCCGTTATTCGTCATTTTTTTTTTTTTATTTCACCGGCAAAACAGGAGGTGGAAGCTACAGTACTTCTGAAAGTTGTTGTTGTAGGTTGCTCTTTATTATAGTCCTCCTTGTGTTGCTGCGTAAAAAGCAGTTGGATCGGATTGTGTTCTCGGTTTGTGAAAGCAACCACTTGTAGAAGTTCTTAGTCAAACATGAGCCTTGTAAAAAAAAAAAAACAACAAAAAAAAAAACCCTAGAGCTTTCAAAAAGACTCTGAGAATATTGCCCATGTCTTACCCAGATCCAGATGTACCCAGATGTCAAAACACATCTTAAAAAGAGACCCCCTGTTCTCTCTGCTGTTGTTGCTCATTTGTGACTCTCATTAGGATTATATACACAAACCACAATCAGACTCGTATCATGAAGTTTTATCATTGTTTAAATTTGTGAGTCGCTTATTAAAATTGTCTGCGCTTGATTATTTTTACCTTCATCTCCGTGCCTAGCGTACGTATATACGCTGACTTGAATTTTGACTCGACCAAAAGTCTCGGATTTGCTGTAATAGAGCCCGTGTTTATCTCTCAACCCCTCAGCCTTCCTCCAGGCCTTCTGCGAGCTTATGTCTGTTTTAACAGTACCAAAACAACAATGTGTTTTGACTATTCCTGAGATGTTTCCTTTTATCACGCAGTACTGTTTGGGTTACATCCATATCGTCACGACCTCAGAAGGGACGTGCTTGAACTGACGAAATCCCAGACCACAGCTTACACCTGAGCAAACGTGCAGTGGGTAGTTTTGCTTAGGAACACATAGCTATTTGTTAAGTGTTTTTTTCTTTACTTCTACAGCAGTTACAGGAAAGATAGCGGAAGCTACAGTACATTATTGTTAACCTGGCTCCGTCACCTCATTGGTTCCCCTGCGGCGATCAGTACAGATGGATTTGCAAGGTGCTGCAATGTAAATAAGGAAATAAACCTAAAATGCCCACAAGGAATTTGTGTGGCGGTCTGGGGAAAACAAGTCGGATTTTGCCGTGGCAGCAAAGAATGAATAAATAAATAAGATTCTGGTTTTTCTGCCAGCTATATATCTATAAGAAGACACATACTGTACATATATTTTAATAAAGGAAAGTGGACATTTTTTTATTTTTCATTTAATTTACATTCTAACCTTAGGACATGAACGTCACACTTCGATCATGATCGTACCTACTGTATGTGCTGTAGTCAAAACGGACATAAGTTTACTAAATCAGTTCCGTCTGTGCTCAGATACCGTCTGTCGGGATGTCTGTGATGCACTTTTACAGAGAAAAGCCCTTAGACGCTCTCTACACATGGCCGTGTACAAAGTTTTGTTGAATTTATCTAAAAAAAAAAAAAAAAAAAAGGCATCAATAAGAAGAAATTTCGCCAGCGGAAAATAACTTACTGGATTAATTTCTCCCCACCAACGAGCAGTCAAGGGAAGAGGAAAAAAAAAAAAGAGACTCTTGCCCACTTCATGTGTTGAGACCGAGATTAATGTGGATGTTGGTCATTACGAGATGACTCATTTCCTGTTGTACGCTTATGATCCTTTACAATTTCTCAGCAGTGTTGTTTTACCATCAGTAGATTCTGTTATTAATGTCCGTAAAGCACCTCTTTTACGCCGCCTTGCTGCATCTCTGTCGTTTGGTGTAAGGCGGTCAGGGTAGCTGTCTTAAGCAGGCTGTTTTCTCATCTTGGCGTTGCGATAAAAATTAAACAGTTAGTGTTATTTTAGTCTTTGCTTATGCAAATAGTGACACACCGCACGATCGTTCATAATCACTCAGAAGGTCATTTGGTGTAAGGAAAGGTATCTTTAGTGGGCTTTTTTTTTTTTTTTTTTTTTTTTTTTGAGGTATCCAGATTTTAAAGTGCTGAAACACCGAATTCAGTTAAGAAAAGTTTGTAGTTTTCATAACTATTAAAAAAAAATGTCCAAAAATTATTTTTAGGATTTTTTTTTTGGGTAAGTTTAAAATTTACCCAAGTTGTCATACATTATTTAAAAAGAAACTGAGCCTGATCACTGGAAGACGTGATGAAACACAGAAACACAGGAGATCCAGACAATCAGAGAGTATCATACTCATGTATTCATCCAAACAAATGTCATTATTATTTTGTCGGTTTGTCTGATATAAATGAAGCGCCATGGTGCTGATCATTTTCACTCGCGCCTAGAGGAGGTTTTGCCTTCCCCAGTCTCGAGTCGTTTCTATCTTGACACTTCCACGTCCCAACAGAAACCTGCTGGATCGTTTCTTGAAATTATTACGGTTGGATGAAAGACGTCTGCCTTTGTCCTTGACAGATTTTGTACTTACAGGTACAGCTGACTCTCCCGCTGTTCTTGGTTTCCAGGTTTGTCCTCTTCCTGACGCGTATAGATTTGCTCACCTGTTCCGATTGCGATCTGATCCCGTGTACGCGCCCTCAATTCAATTAGTCTGAATAACGAGGCGAGACCCTCCGCTTTTTGACCGCCGCCGATTCATATTGCGAGAAGAAACGCCATGACGGCTCAGTTCTGTCGGAAAACAGCTTTGTCATAGGCATAAGTGACACGTAGAGCTCGGTTATCGTTAAGCGGAGCTTAGTAGCCACCTGCAATCTGCTTTGATTCTGAAATCAATGCCACTCATCAGTCGAGCCATCGATCAGCCGCTCAGCCAGCTGTCCTGCTCTGAAGCTGCCACAGTGTGCAGAATGCCCGGCCTGTCGTTATTAATCATTTTACAGTGAAATAGCTTTCTGATTTACAGACAGATTATGTGCTCTGTTGTTATCCCTTCCATGGATTCAGGTGTTTGGGGGGTGTTATGTTATATATATGTGTGTGTGTGTGTGTGTGTGTGTGTGTGTGAGATGGTTTTGTTTGGTGGCAGGCTAATCAGATAGCTGTAATTGTGTTTACCCAGCTAAGGGAACATGCGCGCAGTAATTGGTGCCTTGATTAGAGCAGCAGCACAACTGCAGTCCTTCATTAAGCTCACGGCATTCAGAAAAGCAGCAGTGCAAAGGGAGGACAAAAGACTCGGGTACGAGGTGGAGATCTGGAGTGGTGGACGTCCTGGAGGAACAGAATGGGGGAAAGAAGAATGGAAGGCAGGACTGAACTACAACTTTAGGCCAGATTTACCAAAAAAAAAAAAAAGTATAGTAGTTCTCATTTATTTCATACTCCTGTGCGCACATTGATCACCGTGCACGAAACAGCTCATTTGCATTTAGTGACAGCCATAAATACTCCAAAAAATATACAATATTCAAAATAGAGAGAGAAACGTTATTTCTCCAGAGGCGCAGGATAAGAGATTTAAGATTTATTTTTTTCGGGCTTGTGCCGAGCACTCAGCTAAAAAAGAAGCAGAAGATATTTTGACACCGTGCCGATGAAAAAATATCGTTTAGCCGCGTAACAGAAACGGAACACTAACAGAAAAGGCTCAAACCTGGAGGCAAACTGCAGCGAATGTGAATTAGGTATGATTTTTAGTCGTAATGGAAACGGTGAAAAGATCCACACTGTACCCAGGTGATCACGGATACCATTAACTCACCCTGGAATCACTGCTCGGTTCCTTTTAAGTCTGACTTTTGGCCAGAAATCTCTATGACAACGTACCTGTCGGTCTTCCCACACACTTTGGCGAAGAAAAAGGAAGGCCAATAATGGCACACAACACACTACATTATATGCACAACACTGTAGACCGAGACACACCCGATCGCTCGCTAGGTCCCGGCTCGAATGTTGAACGGCGTTAAAACAAGATGCCGTGGGAACAGGATTCACCAAAGCCTCCTTTCGTTAAATTACGACGCATCGCTCTGTATAAAATTGCATTTTGAAGTTTATCACTTGAGGTTTGCACTAAAGAATTTATTTATATGGAAACTGACACAAATTCAGGAGCTTTCGTAGTTTTCTTTTTTTTTTTTCCTTCTCCAAACTTAAAGGATTTTCATGAACGCCAAACCTCTTGTGCAAATGATACATAAATATTAATGAGGCCAAGTATGAGAAGGACCAGACAGAGGATTGTTTTACTAAAAATCTTCCAGCAGGGACAAAAGACTGTTTGGTTTTGAAATGTCGTGGGTGATCAGCTCTGAGGCGGACAACTGAGACACATCGACGTTGACATCTGTGTCCGCCACGTGTCTCCAAGCTGTCCAGCTGACCACTTGGGTTCAGATTTCCGTTACTGCCTACAGTACGTCACTTCCACTAGGAGGTCGAAAGTGCCCAGCGCACAGATAATCACAGAGAAGAACAAAGTCATTTGGGACTTGCCAAAGAGCAGAGAACAAGAGGAGAGTTGGCCCGCTGTCACCGAAACGACCACATCCTGCATTGGTGATGTAATTTCCTGCTAGGTCTTTGCTGGGGACGCATCAGGACACAGTGTGTACAAAAGATTTGTGGTTAAATGCGTCCCAGACCACCTCTGTAAATGAATGAACGCGTGCGTCTTGAATGCACCTTGGTGGTTGTTTGCTTTCATATTTAGTTCTGTCCGCTTGTGATCCGATCACCCAGGATGCATTTTTAAAACCAAGTGTGAACAAGTTTATCTACAGACACATGAAAATCCACCGTGGGAATACCTACAAGTTGTGTACAAGTAGTGGGAAAAATATGAACAGAAATCCTATTAACACTTACGCGATTTGCAGAAAGCCTTCATGGATTTTTTAGTTAAAGATTATCTGACCATTTATCTCTAATTCTTAAAGCGATCATTGTCATTATCATCGTGGTGGAGTTTTGTGTAGCACAGACTTTTAGGCATTAGCAAGCACCTGAAATACCTGGAAATTGGAAACTACAGGCACCGTGGACTCACTCTGGCCTCCGAGAGTAACACCTACACCAGCGTTATAAAATGTGTTCTTTTGCGTTGCATAATAGTGCAGAGGAGACGACTGGATTTACAGTATTTTGCTAACGGGTCAGATACGGTACCGTCGTGTGGTCTGCAGTCTCGCGACATGGCCACTCTTCACCTCCATTTGTGAAACTAATTGGCTTGTCATTAAAACAACACTGACATTACAAGCACTCTCTCTCTCTCTCTCTCTCTCTCTCTCTCTCTCTCTCACACACACACACACACTCACACACACACACATGCTCGTCCTAGATGCATGGAAGTATTATTCTAATTTCTCTTCTCGGAGTCTTCTCTTGAGGGTACCTCACATTCTGTCAAATCCAGAAGACTAAGTTATATTTTGGGCATCTAGCACAATAAAGTGTGTAGGAGTGTGCAAGTGTGTGTGTGTGTGTATGTGTGTGTGTGTGTGTGTGTGTGTGTGTTATGTTTCTATATCTTTTCGGGGACCAGATGAATATCTGACAGTTCTGACCTTGCATCCAATCATTGCAGGTTTATTTAAAATACCATAAGAGAGGGGAAAAAAAGTTTCGCTTTAGTTACTGAGGTTCAGTTTGGATGTCGGTAGAGAAGTAATTAACGGCGTTAATAATTATGCAAATGGATTGTCCTCACAAGACTAGTAAGGCAGACGCGTGTGTGTATGCGTGTGTGTGTGTGTGTGTGTGTGTGTGTAACAGAGAGAAGCCCTTGGCAGTAGAGCCAGTGAGCCTAATTAATTGTGAAGGTGGAAGAGAAAGGAGTGAATCGCCAATTCATTCATCATCTGCCAGTCAGCATGTCGAGAGTGCAGGATGTGTGTGTGTGTGTGTGTGTGTGAGAGAGAGAGAGAGAGAGAGAGAGAGAGAGAGAGAGAGAGAGAGGAGAGTTTGGCGGTTGGCTTTACATTACATTGCTTGTTCCTGACTGATGGGTGTTGGATGATGGACTCCTGTGGTTTTAGAAAGGACAGAGTGCCAAAGAAACAGCTACTCATAATAATCTCTCTCTCTCTCTCTCTCTCTCTCTCTCTCTCTCTCTCTCTCTCTCCACTGTGGGTTGGGGCAAGTGTAAGGAAACAGGATAGCTATCTTATTAAATCCACCTACTACATAGAAGGTCAATGTTGTTTAAACCAGAAAGCTACATACAGTAAAAAAAAAAAAAATCGTACGTACATCACGGGGTATCATGCGGACTTGAACCCCCGACACTGTCACAGCGCATGTGTCCGTTAGCAGAACTTCGGAGCACGACTAGCAGTGCTCTGTGATTGTGAGGGATGGCGTACTCTGTTCCCTGTCAATCACTAAGCAGTCGTGGGGTTCTGTGCGCTCAGGTATGCGGAAGAGTGTTGATAGTACTATACGTACGTTACCTCGGAGTAGCCATCTCACACGGCTACACGATACAGTATGAGCGGCAGTTTAAAAAAGAACGCACCTGGCGAGGTTCGACCGTCCCATAGGAAACATGTGATTCGAGCTTTTGGAGCTGGCTGTTTGGCAGGTGTTCAAATTTGGGAGAAGGTTTGGAGGGAGAAAAAAAAAAAGAACATTTCCGTACAGCTGAGAGCTGCAGTGTGTGCTAAGAGTTGGAATTATATGACAAAATGTCCCAATTACTGTAAAAACACAGGTTTGCAGTTTGAGCGATACTACTTATCATACACGCATAACTGCATATCCATTCTGTATGTCCCAAGCGCTTTTTTTTTAATGTTACACCGGGTGCTACTGTCACATCTTCATCATCTTACTGGTATAGCAAATCCATCCATTGGCTACGCTGCTTATCCGTCAGGGTTGTAGGGAAGCTGGAGCCAATCGCACCTGACATCACGTGAGATGTGGGGTGCTCCTGGGGCAAGTTGCCAATCTGTCATGGGGCTAAGACAGAGAAGAAACAACTCGCGTTCACGTCTATGGGTAACGTGAGTAGCCGTTTGGCCTAATCTGCGTGTCTTTGGACTGTTAGAGGAAACCAGAGTGTCTGGAGGAAACCCGCGCCGGCCAGGGGAGAAGATGAAAACTCCACATGGAAAGACGGCAGGTTCGAACCCAGAACAGACTTGCTGTGAATGAACAGCGCTAACCACCGTGTCACCCTGTTCACTGATATTTGAATATTTAAATACGGTAAAAGGCACCTTGTAATATGTACTGCAGTGTTGCTTTTTCTTTTGTCGTTTTATTCTCTGCTGTCAGTTGCTAACGAACAGCACAAAGGACATGCTGCGTGTCGAACGCTTATTCTTGATTCTTGACGTTATCTTTTACAAATGTTGTAACATACTAATCGTGCGTGTGTGTCGCGCCGTGTTGTGTCTACAGTATGTGCCTCTAGCGTAATGTAATGTCTGACAAACTGCGCTGCTTCTGGCTGTGTTCAGCAGTGCATTAGCGCGTAGTTCCTCTCTTGCAGCCATTCATCAGGCTTTAGTGTCGACTTGCTGGGCGAGTCCGCGGGCAGAGAGGATGATGGGTTGTGGCCCTTTCCGTCTCAAGGCCAGCCGCCTGCGGGCTCTTCTGATAGAGTTTGGAAGTCACACGGACACCCTGGCTGTGCTAATATCCCGCAGCCATTTCAGCACGTTCAGTTGGGAGACTGTCCTTAGTAGACAAGAAACGAACACAGGAGGTCAAACCGCTCACACACACAAAAACAGAAGTACGCACAGCCTGCTGACTCATTCATCACCCCATCTGGTGCCATCTGTCCTCTTTAAGACAGGAAAGGTGATCATTGCACGCGCTTTACTTTTCTTTCCTTTGTCTTTCTTTTATCCTCTTTTTTTTTTTTTTTATTCGTCAGGCTTCGCTCTGTTCCAAAGTAAATCTATATAAATCAAGAGACAATGATCAAAAAGCAAAAAAAACAATAAAACAATCTTGATATTTTCTTTTGCATTCATTTAAATAAATATATTTTCACCTTCATCTTTTTTTAAATCTCCACCACTGAAGCCTCTTCAAGACGTTTCTCAAATCACAATGTCTGAAAATCGCATATTTTTCAACATTTGGTAGTCTTATGACCTGGGAACTGAAATGGACTGGATTACATGGCATGAATCTACTCCTTTCAAATGAATTTGTCTATATGTGAGAAAGTGGAAGTGGATGAGCAGTCAAGTTCGCAAAACTGTTTACAAATAAAAAAGCTAAAAA
>JAOVYU010000040.1:4398504-4417361 GCA_025674565.1 Synodontis membranacea | reverse complement strand
ATTTATTTATTTATTTATTTTGAACTTCTTTTTTTTTTATTTTTATTTTTTCCCCCTTCATTGCTTCCGTTACCTGTCATTCATAATGACTTATAGTTTGTCCTTTGAAGTCTCTGACTTCAAAACCACTGAACACCTTTGGGATGAGCTGAAACGCCGACTGCACCCCAGGCCTCCTCACTCAACATCAGTGCCTGACCCTCACTAACGCTCATGTGCTGAATGGACACAGGTTCCCACAGACCTGCTCCAAAATCTAGTGGAACGCCTTCCCAGAAAAAATGGAGCTTATTATAACAGCAAAGGGACTCAATCTGAACTGGGATGTTCAACAAAGCACATATGAGTGTTGTGGTCAGGTGTCCACAAACTTTTGCCCATATAGTGTATATACGCCATTTCTGCCAATAGAAACCCTCAAAATCCTACATACAGTAGTGGACCATTAACTTAATCACTGGCCGCTTATGCATGTCACACAGGACACAGTAATGTAGTGCTTAAAGATTGACTCTTTATACATATCTTGTTTGTTTGTTTTTTTCTTCACTTATCTTATCTGGCTATCTTTCCAAACCTAATTTTAGCGCAGTGTAACGTTGCCAAGCAGTGCAGTGGCCTTAGAGTCAGGCCTTAAATTCAATATAAAGTCTTTATATTCATGTCTGTGCCTCTACACTTCACAGCTCCTGCTTGTTGGCATCTCCCTCAGTGCCTCTCTCTGATGAAGAGGAGCAACTTCCTAATTTCATTACCGCGACTCAGCAGAACCCTGCGTGAATCACAGTGACTCAGTTAATCGCATCGAGGCCTGGCCTTCTGAAGGCCTGCCAGATTCAGCCACTCGAATGATTAAGTCTTCCGCCGAGAGAGACGGAGTGTTTTAGAGGGAAGAAAGACAGAGAAATTGGCCCCATCGAATGGGTACCTGTTAACAAAAAGCAAGTGCAGTGCGACATCTTAAAAACAGGAAAAAATATATATATTGGAGGCAGTCTGCAATATCATAGGACTCAGGTGTGCGCGGTTGCTTTCTATTCCTAGGGTGTTTAAAACAAATTGTCTTGTAAGTGTATAATTTACAGACATGCAGAAATTAAATTTGCAGAATGATCCTTCACCCCAATTATGTACGATTTCCATAATTCGCCCAATATGGTCGCCCGTTCCAATCAGCACTTAGTTTCATAAGTCAGCCCTGGCACGCCCAGAGTGTCATCTCCCACGTCCGCTGCTTCTGATTTGCATGGAAATGAGATTTGACCGGTCCAATAAAGCCGTTTGGCGCGCATAAAAACAGATGTTGATGTAAATGACTATGTCTGTTCCACTTACTCTGATATCATTAGAGAGCGAGCGTGCAGGTGTACGTGTCTGAGGCGAGGAAAAGAGGACTGCGTCAATAAAAAAAAAAGCATTAAAATTGAAAGTTGGAGGAGAAAACCATGCACTCGAGAACTTAAGGTATCGCTGCTTAGAAGCATCAGGAACGGCACTTTGTTCATTTTTTAATAGTTAAGCATTTTAGGTCTCTTAAGACTCTTAAGTGTTAAGTTTTGTAGTTATGTCTGGATAGCTCCTCCATTCAAACTCTTTCACACAGAGCATCCGTCCAACACGCACGCGCACACACACACACACACACACACACACACACACACACACACTCTCCATATGCTGCACCATCCCCACAGGGAGTCATGGGAGGCTGATTTCTGAAGTTCTCGCCAATTCTTCTCTCAAGGGAGTCATTTTGACTGCCCACCCGCTTGTTCGCTCTGTATGCGTGTGTGTCTATGTGTGTGTTGGCACAGGTGGCAACTGTGATTGAGTTCAGTCCTCTCCTCACTAATTACCTCTCTCCCAGGCCTAGGCGCCTGCAGACACGGAGCAGGAGAGGCGGAGAGCCCTCCAGTCGTCTGCGTACTTCTCCTTCTCTCTGCCCCTCTCTTTCTAATCATAAGCCTTGGCCACATTTCGGACAATTTCCATGACGGCCTCTAATTAGTGGATACCTGGATTAGTGGCAGCAGCGTATTGCGCACAGACAGAGACAGGGTCGTCGAGGTCGAGTGATCGGAAATGAAAAACACTCCACCCTTCATCTCTAATGTGCAATTATTTATCATGAACATATTCAGCCTAGCCTAGGGCACTGCGTGTTTGTGTGTTTGTGTGTGTGTGTGTGTGTTATTGAGGTGAGGTTTCATGTCAAGTTAAGGAATTATTATTATTATTATATTTTTTTTTGCTTTGCTTTGCACATCCTCTATGGCACAAGACAAAGAAGATGAAAGAACCTCGTCTGTAAATCAGTGTTTGCTGGTGCTGGTTGACAAGGGAGGAAAGGGAGGATCATACTTATTATTTGGCACAGAAAAAGCAAAAGAGTGTGAGCGTAAGTTCTTGGAAGTACTGTACACTATCTATGGGCACCTGACAGCCACAGTACATTCTAATACACGCTTGGGAAGAGAGGGGCATTCAGACGGTTGGATCCTACATAGAGAACCTTTAAATGTTCTCAGCAAGAAGGTTAGATTTCTGTCGCGTTCAGAATGTGAGCTAAGACTTTTTTAATTAGCTTTTTTTTTTTACCCAAGGGTGCTAACAATTCTGCAGCTGACTGTATATGAGAGTGAGAACCAGAAAGGTTTTTGGATGCTAACATGGATGATTTTTGGCCTGCTGTGACAAGGACATGTGGAAACGCTGGCTTATCATCATTTACTGCTGTGGCTAATGTAACGTGAGCTTGAGAGTGCTGACTCTCTTAATGAAGGCTATTAAAGAATGACAGCTCATGTCTGATGAAGCAGGTCAATAGAATGCCTTTGAGTGTGCGCGCGTGCGTGCGTGCCTGCGTGTGCGTGCGCCGGTATGAGTATGTTCCGTGTGTGCACGGAAGAGTGATGGAGTGTCCGAGAAGCTCGCGAATGGAGAGAAGGAGAAGGAGAAATGAGCGCTGAAGAGGTGATCAGTCAGGGGAAAATCCATTAAACAAACATCACCAGCTGTAGAAGATGAAAGTTGAATAATGGAAAACTATAGATACACAGCAGCTAAAGACAGTTACAGCAGCTACTGTTGTCAATCTCTTACAAATGTTGCATACTATTAAAAAAAAAAAAAAAAAAGAAGTCTCTGTGCTCTCTCTATCGCCCCCTCTCCCTCGCTCTTGCATCAGTGCTCTGGCAGGATGAACACGTATATGCTTGAAGTCACTTGAAACGGTGTGTCTCTGCAGACTGGACAGAGCCGGGGTTTAGTGTACAGAATGGGAGCTTGGAAGCTTTGGCAGTCTTAGTCTATTCGGGTTTTATACTACAGTCCAAAAGGCATTTCTAAATCTCCTTCCACACAGAATCTTCTTTCTCCTTGTCTTATAACAGATGACATACAGTACTGTAGTCCACCTGGCCTGTTTGGGACACGCAGAGGCGGGCAGAGTAACCACAAACCACGTAAAAATAATATTTAAACGAATATAGGAGTAAAAGTAATCATTTAAATTACTAAAGGTAAGAAAGAATGTGTCTAGAAAAAAAGTCTGCTTAAAGGTCTAATGTGTAGGATTTAGTGGGCTCTTTTAAGCATAATATTGTAGCGTTTCTTACACTGGAACACAGTGCAGGCAGACAAGAGAGTTCTATTTGTAACCCAATGCAGATGGCTGGGAGAACTTTATTAGCCGCAACACAGCATGGGAACTCATACACACATTCACGCATCAAATACACGTGGAATACGAATGACCAAACGCTTAGAACCTGGCCGAGGCCATTAAACTAACTAAGGGAAGCCAGGAGGGTGAACACTCAAACCCCGCCCCCCTGGCATAGACTCCCTCTGCTGGAGAACATAAAGAACTGCAAGGGATGATGATCGCTGGCCCTCACCCCACCCACGCGACAATATTTATAATCATGTCCTCATTAGTCTATAATTACTTGCAACTATAAATCGTAGTGTTTTCGTAAGCTTAGAATGAGCCCATTATATCTCCATAGGGAGCGGGTCCTCCTCTACGGAGCCGCCATGTTGTGCCAGTACAGTAGCCCAGAACGGACAAACCTCCAGAGAGTGCCTTCCGTGTTTCACGTTTTTACAAGTGGCAGCACGAATCTGTAATTAAGCACAGGAAGAAAGGCAAGGAAGAAGAAAGAAGAGGAATCGGTGTTTGCTGGTGCTGGCTAACAGGTTTGAGAACCCAAATCTTGAAAATGGAGGATCATACTTATTATTTAGCTCAAGGACAAGCAAAGGAGTGTGAATGCGAGTACTTAGACGTACGTGACGGACAACCCGACAGCAATTGTGCTGTACATTCCAATACGTGCTTGGAAAGGGAAGGGTAAGGGAGGGGCATTCAGGTGGTTGCAATCAACCGCGTCTTACGTAGTGGACCTTTAAGTAGCAAATAAGTTCATCATACTTTCTACCCCACCCCGAACCAAAGAATGACCCACTGACTCTTTTGCTCACCAGTTACCAACATTTCCTGGAACGGTCAGTTAGCTCCATCACTCTTTTACTCATTAGTCTTCTTGAATGCTCAAATGTCCACATGGTCAAATGGTTTTGGTGATCTGCAGGGAGAACATCGCCTCATTACTGTATAAGGCCAGGTCTACCGTTTGCTCCGTGCTGAAATCATCTGTCCTGCTCCTGAGCTCGCTGCTTGTTTGCAACTTGGTGGAACAAAGGCATGTCCTGTAAAATGCTTCGGATTGGTCAAAGGGTTTATGTGTGACGTGTTTGATAGGCGCGCTTGGACAAAACTCACCGAATGTGTGTGAAATTCATTTCATTAAAAAAAAAAACATAACAGGAAGAACGTAGACAAATATCACCGAGGAAACGTTCATATTTGAAGGAAAAATATAGACTATTAAAAGTACAGTTTATTAAAAAAATAAATTACTCGAGTAAATGTAACATGTTAATGCCCACCTCCGTGGACACTATTTTCATTTTTTTTTTTTTTTTAACTCTTTATATTTTCATGTTTTTTAACCCAGGTGATGGTATTTAATGCTTTACAAGCTCTGAGCACAAAATGAAGATGAAAATTTCTCATAATATATTTTTTTGCAACACATAAATAAATGAAGACTCTTCAGGCCTTTCCTGGGGCAAAAATCTATAAATAGATGTAACGCAAATCAATTACACACATCCTGCCTCTCAGCTGGTCTTTGAGTTTGTTCTAATTCACTAACACACACACATGCACACGCACATATACACACACACTACACACAGCAAAGAAAGTATTCGGTGGGGCGTGCATGTATTATTGTTTTTATTTTGTGTGTGTGTGTGTGTGTGTGTTTTTTGTGTTTTTCTCCTACACATACTGCTGAAGCGCTGCAGAGGTGAAATGGTCGTTCTTTTTTGATAGGCAGTGGCAACAGGAGAATAATTTGTGGCCACGCCCTATCAAAAAATAACCAAGGATGCCAAGTTCATGGCTACGAATATGTCCAGTATGAGTGAACCTATGAGTTAATGTGTTGTAAGAACATCTTACAGTGTACTTAATACACTGCTTTTATCGTATTTGAAAAGAAAGAGTCTTTTGACGGTGAGAATTCACTTCAGCTAAGCCACTTATCACGCAGCTCATAAGCTTCGCGTGCTGAAAAGGTACGAAATAAGTCCCTCCTTAAAATAATGCTTCATCTTATCTAGAATGTTGCAGAATGCTTTTATTTCATTACACAAAGAGAGAGCTCGTAGTCACTGGGTCGATCGCTCGCTGTTGACTCATCCATCTGTTCTTCACCTACGAAAGGACAAAGGTGTCAGGAAGAAAAAAACAAAAAAAAAACGAAGCGTTAGTGCCTCTGCCTTTCCTCTGCTGTGCCTTGATGAATGTGTAACCTGAAGATTTTGTGCTCCGTAGCTTTTGGGCGTGCTTCAAGCCAACAGACGCTAGTTCATGTTTCAGAGGGTGAAATATTATGCAATTAGAGCAAAGCCGCCTCTCTATACAAGCTGCCACTTCAGGTATGAGTTAAGCTATTTTCTTTGCTTTCTCTGCTTTTATGGTTCTCCTCCGCTCTCTCAAACATTCACACAGGCATAAGGAGAAATGGATGATCCATGTAGTTGTTGTTTTTTTTTTTTTTTTTTCGTTTTTTCTGTGATGATATGTCCTCTGCATTCATAAGTTAATTTCTTTTCATTTGAAATCAGATTATATATGCGTTCTGACATTGGCTAATGGAGGCAATAGAATCCCACGTAACAACCACATAATCCTGTAAACCAAGTAATGATTGATAGCGTACACTAGAATCCCCAAGCGTTTTTGGTATGTCTGTCCGGAGGAACCTTTAGAACCCACAGAGAAAGGTCTAAGTAGAACCTGCAGACAGCTAAGTCATCTTAACAATTCCAAAAGTGTTTGTTATTCAGTAGCAGTTGATTCTCAGCAGAAGGTTTGGAAGATAGCAGAAGCATTTAAAAGAAAATATTCTACACACGAGCCAGCAGATGTCATGGATGACTAGTATCGCTGTGATTGACAGGGGAGAGGAAACAAGTAGGTCTAAGGCCTTGTTCACACGGGCGTTAAATTTTTGGATAAACAAACGCACTCTGATCGTCCTAGACGTTTATATTGCGTTTTGTAGTGGCGCTCGATTGACTTCTGCACTGGCGTTCGTTTGTCTCTGTTTAACGCCAGCCTGCAGCCCAAGTTGTAGTTTGTGTGTTTACCTGTGGGGGGCAGTGTGGGGCACTGGATATGAAAGCCCTAAAACCCTTTTTTCCTTATTTCCCTATGTATAGCATATAGAATCATGGGATATATTCGGTCCTCCAAGGCGTAAAATGAACGCGAAGAAAACGCACTGACAGCGTATTCCTTGCGTTCGTTGGGCTTTTGACGCCAAGAAAAAGCTGCATGCAACGTTTTTTTGACGCCATATAAACGCGCAGTCGGTCAAACGCACATCACGGATGCTCGTGTGAACACACTCATTAACTCCTATGTGTAGAAAGCCCTCAGCGCTTGATCCGCGCTCACCGGACGCTACAAACGCCGGAAAAACGCCTGATTTTAACGCCCGTGTGAACAAGGCCTAACTGCGACGGACAGTACTTACAAGACACGCCTGCTACTGAGCCAGTATCTTGCAGCCTCATTTGACCTCTGGCGAACGTTATGGTTAGGATTAGCGTTCGGATTAGGGTTAAGTTTAGGCATTGGGTTAGGCTCTTCCAGCAGTACTTACAGTAAAGGTTTTAACACGTGTTTTATCAGGGAGTGTGTCATGTACTGAAGTGGGTGTGTCATGTTGTAAAGAGGGTGAGTCTTGTTGAATGCGAGACTGCGGAGAGACCCTTCCCAGAAGAAAAGTATCCTTCACAGCAAGACAGCAGTACCAATTGTTCTTTTATGGTTTCCATGGTTTGGCGTTATCCATCCATTTTCTATATCGCTTATCCGTGAGGATCGCCGGGAAGCTGGAGCCAATCACAGACTTGAGGTGAGAGGTGAGAGGTGGGGTACATCCTGGGTAGGTCACCGATCTTTCACAGATGAACATGGGTGGTGGTAGCTCAGTGGTTAAGACACTGGACTATTGATCAGAAGGTTGTGAGTTCAAATCCCAGCATCACCATTGAGCAAGGTCCTTAACCCACAAGTTGTATAAAAATGTGATGTATGTAAGTCGCTCTGGATAAGGGGCGTCTGCCAAATGACTTAAATGTAAATGAACAACCATTCACACCTGTGGACAATTTAGCCAGTTGACCTAAACTGCATGTCTGTGGGCTGTAGGAGGAAACCAGAGTGCCTGAAGCATGGGGTGAACATGCAAACTCCACAGGCAATAGGCAAAGGCCCCAGTCAACCAACAGGTTTGAAAACAGAACCTTCTTGCTGTGAGGCAACAGTCCTCTCCACTGCACCACCGTGCTGCCTGGTTTGAAGATGTGGCTAATGCTTGGACAGTTGAAAGTCCAAAAATCCATTTTTTTTTTTACTGTATGTAGACCATGAGTTGCTTCTGGTCTGGCCAACTACCCAGTCAGTTTGATCTCCGGAACAACATCAACGGCGGCTGCTGTTACTTGAGTAAAGAGAATTAGAAGTGAATTAAAGCAAAGCCGGTGACATGGGGCAGGCTTATTGGGATGTTCTTACAGACCCGGCTTAAGTCTGTCTTGTTGACAGGCGAAAGATAGTTATCATTGTTGATTAAGGGATTTGTCGGCCTCTGTTCCCTGTGCTGCTTTAGCAAAGCACAACCTAGTCTGGGATCCTAGGTCTTCCAACATTTCTCTTCTCTGGCTTACTCTGAAGCCCATAAAAACCCAGCCAGCATGAGCAGGATGCAAGCATTTGAAACTCCTCTGGCGTAAACACTCTCAATAGAGTGTTAAAATGCGCAGTTTATCACAAAACGTTGGCCTGTGGATCCAAAAAGACCCCATAACGCTTGGGTGAATTAGCATGCTTTCGTATTTGACTGCAGTGCTGTTCGTAAGTTGACAGTGTGTGTGGTGTGTGTGGTGTGTGTTTGTGTACTGTTTGTTTAATTAGCTGTGAATATGTGGGTTTTAGAGGCTTAGCTTTGCACTGCAGTCTCTCATTATCTCTTTAACAGCAGCATGCAGCATCCATTGCTGCTCATTCTCCTCTACCTAAACAGCACACCAGCCCTCATAGATAAGCTAATTTACCACAGGGGCAAAGTATAACATGACCCCTGCCTTCCGCTCATCCATTATAAGCTTGGGTTGTTTCCAGGTAGTTATATTGTGTGCTAATGTACATCAGCAGTCATTTTTTTTCCCCCTTTTAAACAGACACCAATCAATCCTTCTGCCACTTCCAAGCCTTTTTTAAATCGTTTGGGCAGATTTGGGATTGTTTTCAATTCCTACGAAATATATAGTCATAGTTTTGATAATTTGTCAATCCTTTTGTGTAATTCAAACATGAAATATAGATTCCAAATGTAAGGTTTCAAATAAAGGATGATATGCTTGCTTCTTGCGAGGCGTTTTCAGAGTCGGCAACTTGCGGTCAAAAGGCTCATCGATACTTGAGCAGTTTTTTTTGTGTGTATTGGGAAATGACAGGCATTATAGGTTTGTTCTCGTCAGTGTATTTTAGCTAGCAAGCTGGATTTAGCGGGCTAGCCGTGTTTCATCTGGCAGCCCCAGAGATGTCCCGAGCCTCAGGAAAACACTTACAATTCATACCACGCTGTGAGACTACAGCAGAGTAGGCCATTTCCCTTTAACCAGAGCTTATATTTTAGCTAGCTAACATTACATGGATAGATCGTTCTGTAAAATATGCGTTGTTTATGGGATCGCGGAATAAGCACGTTAACACTGCGATGCACAGAAACTGCTGTGTTATCCTTATCAAAGAAAACTATGAGAACATCATCCACGGTAGAATACCATATCAGGACTATTAACAACTTTTATCCTCAGTTAGGAATGGTATGAGCACTTGGACAAAAGTTTGGGGACACCTGACCATAACACTCATATGTGCTTTGTTAAGCATCCCAGTTCAACATACAACATCATCCTAAACAATTGTGTGCTTCCAACAGTTTGGTGAAGGACCAAATTATGGAGTCATGGTCAGGTGTCCACAGACTTTTATCCATATAGTCTGTAGACTCATAGGACTGCCAGGTCAGATACAGTAAGTCACACATGTTGATGAAAAAGGCCACAAGATAAATGCGACATAGCAGGGGCTTTTTATAGGGTACACCTGTGGGGTCATGGCCACAAGATAACAACCTTATTATTGGTTCTCAGCAAGAAGAAAACCAGTGTAATCCTTCACTAGTTCTAAAGGGAAATGGAGGTCCTCCACTTGGTTGTAGGACCACGCTTACATACGAAACCTTCTGTTTTGGCGGGCCTTTTGAACTCGGTCTTTTCCGTCACTTCAGTTTGGAACAGCCGTACAAATGGTTCCATAGGGGGACCACATTTGATGCACCATGTATAGACTTCATTATTCCAGAATGAACAGCCTCTCTCACCTTTTATTACAATGTATAGAAAAAAATCTTCAGTAAGTAAGAAAGACCAGTAAGGGCTGAAAGATTTACTGTATCTCTCAGCAGTAGACATCAACTTTTGTTAGTTTTTTAATGCCAACAAAATGTACAGTAAAGGATTATGGGCAACTTCAGAGTACCATCATAACATCATAATGTGTTAAATTACAGAATGAAAAATAGAAGCATTTCCTCACTGTATATTATAATCCTTTGCCAATTGTATTGCCAACCATGTGTCTTTGTTTTTTTTTTAAGTAAAAATAAAGCTTTCCAGTAAGACAGATGCATGTAAAAAAAAAAAAAAAGACAGTTCTGTTTATAATGGTGTAATATTTAATTGATAAAGATAAGGTTTGCATTACGTGAAGCCGTGTTGTGTTCTTGTGCATATACATCTGCGTGCACGTGTATTTATGTGCAATTTTTAATAGGTCATTATAATTGGAAGTTGGCCCGCAACAGTGGTATCACATCCTTGTATTACGAGCTCAAGGCAACATTCCATTCCGTGAAATTGGTAGAGGAAGGTTGCTGTTGAATGGCTTCACAAGTAATTAATCTTTCAAGGATTTTCTCTGCTTCCAATTTCAAACCACCCAGAAGGAAAGAAGGCACAGTTATTTGAGGGGGAGATTTCACATCTAAGGCTCAGAAAGTGCTTGAAAGATTAAAGCTGATGGTGAAGGGGCTTTTGTCGTTTTGTATTACATTAATCCCTCCAAGACAAACCGTTTTTATATTGTGCAGCCATAGATTTTTTTTTTTTTGTCAATTTTTAGCCCGGCGCTGGACATTTTCCATGTTTTATTTAGCTTGATATCCATGTACCCACAAGCAGAAGGCAAGAAATTTGATTAAACATGATGTTTTTTTACCCCTTTATCCGTCGTACATTTTAGTTATTAGGTCTTACAAATGCTCCATGATCCGCAGTTCCGTGAATACATGAAATCATAGTGCAATAAGACTTTTTTTTTTTAAACCAATCAACCATTTATGAATATATAAATATATATAATATTTTTCTCCTGAAAGACATCTCAGGTTGTTTAACATGTCAAGTGCCGTGCCATGTGTTTAAGAGTAGAAAATAGCACCTTGCAGTCAAACGGATCCCCATGAGAAGACACAGACGGCAAAACCCTCAAATGAACTGTCAAGCTCTGGAAGTGAGGAGTAGAAATTATGCCGCTGATGTTATAATGAGTAGGGACTGAGTGGGTGGAGAGGAGATGATTGCCACTTGCGGTGGATGAGTTCAATAGATGATTGCTGTATTGCTCCAGAAGGGATACAGGAGTTTAGGAGTGGGCTGGAGGAGCCTCTCTTCTGCGCTCTTGACACTTCTGTGCCTCTTTTTTTGGAACAATTCGAGATTCGAGCATTTGTCTCCTGCATGGCTGAAGGCTCTTTCTGTTGAAGAGGTGACAGACTGTAACGCAGCACAACTACAGAGACATATATTTATCAGGTTTAATCTTTATCGTCTGTGCACCAGCTGCAGCTATCAGAAATTAATTCAATTGTGTCCTATAACTAAGCAGGATTTTTTTATTTATTACTTCTATATTTGAGCCGTCAGACGTTTTTAATTGCAGAATTGCTGACAAACAAGCAAATAAATAAACTTTTACACCGGTATGTCTCAAAGTAGCTTTACAATCCTAACACTTTTCAAATCCTGTACGTTATTGTGTGTTATTAAACCACACGGACACGGGGTGAACATTCAGACTCCGCAGAATAAGGCCCCAGTCGACTGCGAGGTTCGAATGCAGAACCTTCTTGCTCTGAGACGAACACATATTTGCTTATATAAAAACTGATTGCTTAATGCAATGTTTGCAGCAGTTTTCCTAGTTTACAGGTTCTTCTAAAAGTATCGAGGTTCAGTTCTATAAAATTTTCAGTCAACCAGGCTTAACACTGAAATGATGATAAAACTTTAACAAGTACTGTATAACACCCACTTCTGTAACATGCATGTTCTGTCTTTGCTTTTGCACATCTGGGTATCCCCATGACCTCGCTTTAAGTATCATAGCTCTACAGGTGTGAAACTGTGTAAATCATTATTTTTTCTGTTTGTTTTCAGGTTCTTCAGCACCACCATGCAGTTCATGAGATTTCCTACATTGCCAAGGATATCACAGACCACCGGGCCTTTGGCTATGTATGTGGGAAAGAGGGCAACCACCGATTCGTAGCCATCAAAACGGCTCAGTCTGTGAGTATGCATTTCAGACTGCTGCTGGATCCTTGTGTGTGTCTGTGTGTGTGTGTGTGTGTGTGTGTGTGTGTGTGTGTGTGTGTGTGTGTGTGCATAGTGTTTATATCAGTTAAGAGTTTACTGAGTGATATTAAAAATTCAAACTGAATTCTACCTCTAGAAATTCAATTTCGTGTTAAATATACAATCAGTGACCAAGCAAACAAAATGTAACTTTGCTGTTTAGCTTTCCACCAGAACTTGGAATGAGCAATGCTTTCTTATGAGCAGTTATAGTGGTTATTAAATACAGTATTTTATTTATAGCCAATCTGCATCAAGGATCTAAATTTTGTGCATTTTGAGATGCTATTCAGCTCACCATTGTTGTAAAGAGTCTGTCCATTCTACTCTGATCTCTATCGTCAAAAATGCACCTCTGCCAGAAGAACTGCTGTTCCTCCTCCTCCTCCTTCCCATTTCGGCTATTCCTAACTAGGGGTCGCCACAGCGGAGTTTTTACGCCGGATGCCCTCCCTGACGCAACCCTCCCCATTTATCCGGGCTTGGGACCGGCACGCAGGCATACACCAGAGTGTGCACCCCCTCGTGGCTGGGTCTTTGTTTCCCATCCAAGTACTAACTAGGCCCACACCTGCTTAGCTTCCGAGCACAGGCGAGATCGGGCACCCCCAGGGCAGCATGGCTGTAGAAGAACTGCTGTTCACTGGATATTTTTTGTTGTCGGGTGTTAAGCAGTTTCTGAAATACTCAAACCAGTCCTATTGGCACCAACAACCATGCCATGTTCAAAGTTACTACAGTATGATCACATTTTTTCCTAATTTTGGGGCTTGATGTGAACCGAAGCTTTTGACCTATGTCATCATGATGTTATGTATTGTCCTACTGATGCAAGATTGGCTGATTGAATAACTTCATTGTTCCAGTTAAAGTTGCTGGTGAGTGTATGTTTCAAATTCTGGTGGTTGACTATTCAATGGAAGGTCTACCTGATTTATTTTGTGTCTTTGGGATTGTTACCTTGCTGAAATGTCAGTCTTCTCCCAAGATTCACTTTTTTTGGCCAATGAGATTCTTCTTAATTATGTCTCTGCACGCACTCCATCCTTTCATTATGAATAATCCATCAGTACAATTTTCAGGGAAGCGGCCACCGTATCATGATGCTCCAGCTCCATACTTCACTGTGGGTATGGTGTTCTTGGGATCATATGCGCAACCCTTCTTTCTCTAAATAAATGAACTGATTTATAGTCAGAGAATTCTGTTTTTAATTTGTGTCTAGATGCTTCAGATGCACATCCCTGTGCTTCTTTTTTTAACACAGGAGCTTGGCATGAAGTGTAGGAATGGAGATGATTGTTCATTGCCTGTTGCTCTCCATGTAAAAGTTGATCCTACTGCGTTCAGGTCGTCCTGCAACTCTTTTCACATGACTGCTATCTTCTCTCTTACCTTCCTTATCATTAGTCTGAGAAAGCATTGTGAAATCTTGCATGGTGCACCTGTCCAGGGACAATTAGTCGTGGTTCCAGGAACTGTGAATATTGTCTAAGCCAGGGGTGGGGATCCGGCCCATTAGTCAATTAATTAAAGCATGCCGAATGTCTTTTTTGTTGAATTTAAAGGCAAGCCGGTGTGCCTAGTTTGTGGAGATGCGCTCGCAGTGATGAAAAAGGCCAATATTGAGTGTCATTACAGCTCGAAACACACAAAACTGGATGACTTGAAAGAACAAATGCGCTTGGATAAAGGCAACTCAAGTCAACGGACATAACAAATACTGCCCAATTAGCCGTTTTTGTGCGAGGGATCACTGCAGGGTTTGATACGAAGGAGGAATTGCTGTGTTTGCCAGCCATTCATGGCTCTACTAAAGGTGAGGATTCGGTTGAGCAAGTTATTTTAGCTAGGAACAAATTTGAACCGCCATTTGAAAAGTTAAGTGGCCTTACCACAGAGGGAGCGCCTGCCTTGGTTGGTCAGCAAAAGGGATTAACATCATTGGTTAAAAAAGAAATCAGTCGTCTCAGTCTTGATCCAAGTGAATTAGTTTTCACTAGTATCGTACATCAAGAAAGCCTTCGTGTGCAATCCCTGAAGCTCAACAATGTAATGACAACTGTAACACTGGAAACACACAGTGCATTTTCCTACTCTGCAAGAACAAAAGACTTCTGAATATGCTGGTGAGTGTGCAAAACTCCTTCAGGCATTTGGTGCGTGGTTTCAGGACATAAAGAGTAAACAAAAGGAACTGGACATATTTACAGGACTGTGCCATTTAATGTGGAACCAGCTGATATACCTGAAAACATGCAACATGAAATCATTGAGCTGCAAAGCAACAAAGAGCTCAAAGCTAGGTACAGTAACATCCCTCTGCTTCAGTTCTATAAACTCTGTATACGCCCTGAGGACTTTCTCTTACTCAGGAGAAATGCTCTGAAATTTGCATCTCTGTTTGGGACAGCCTACTCCTGTGAACAGTTCTTTTCAAAACGGACTCGATTGCGCTCAAGACCAGCACAACCCTAACCCTGACCAAAACCCGGAAAGCCGGTTGCGAGTAGCGTCATCATCACTACCCTCTGACATCATCCGCCTCACCAAAGAGAACCAGTTCCAGCCATCACATTAGAGAGGTCTGTTCAGTAATTTAATATGGCCCTTGAAGGATATTATAAAAATAAAATGGCCCTTGATAGGAAAACGGTTCCCCACCCCTGGTCCTAGCAACTGCTTTTAAGGTCTTTGCTCTCGGTTTCCTCCATTTGAGCGCTGTTTAATGTTGTTCCTGGGAACTTTAGGAAGCTCCTTCACCTTCACCATGATTGCTACTTGTTGCATGCATTTATATCTAGTAATTTCTGTAACCTTCAGAGATACCTCGAAAACACAGTATATCGGATAACATCAAACAAAGATGACGTGCTAGGTGAAAAGTGGAAAATCTGCGATGTTGGCCTGAAAGGGTTCATCTGCCTTCGCCCCATTGCTCGTACAATCTGGACTCCTGCTTGCCAACTCTTTTTCTCTCTTTCTCTCCCTCTCTATCCGTCCCACTTTCCCTCTTTTACTGCACGGTATCGCTGGTCTGCAGTGCTCCAGATCCGTGCTGGATGGTTGCTATTGATTTCCTGTTCACAGTCAATGAGTACACTGCTTCTCCCATCCCATCCATTCCCCCAGCTTGCTCTGAACTTCAGCTGACCCTGTTCTGTAGGACACAGATGGATACAGGCAGAACCCACATTCTTTTCGAGGTTGATGGCCACATTCCCATTTGTTTCATTTCGGACACGTCTCTGCCTCTTCCACCTTCCTGCTCTCAGCCGCTTTTACTTTCCCCTCCCTTGCTGTTGGTAATTGTTCTCTTCCGTACACATGACTTACTTTTACTTCTGTCAACCCAAAACTCCGTCTCCCCCCCCCCTCCCTTTCTCCTTGCTGTTCACTAGCAAAAAGCAGTAGGAATAAACCCAAATTAAAATTCGCAAAAGTGCAGAAGTGTTCTCTGTACGTTTGGGCATTTAGTGGGTTATTAGTGACATTTAGACTGTAGCGGGCAGGAGATGCATTTTTAATGATAATGTACAGCTTTGAAGTTATCTACAAAGTGTGAGTTTGATCATATGTGGCTTTTTAAGCTGCAAGGCACTTTGTACTGTCACCCCTAATCAGGGAGTGTTTAGAGAGTTCGCAGAGGCATCAAACTGTTTAATCAGTCGGAGGGGGAACATATTTCTTTTTAGCTCTGATATGCGATAGCAGTGTATTTTAAGTGTGTCTGTACATTTCGGATGCAGAAGCACAACAGTCTCATTTACTGTATTTCCTCCTAAAAACGCAACAAAGAATCGGTGCAGAACCCAGTGAAAACCTTGTGCATTACTTACAGCGGATTCTCACTCAGAATGAGACGAGTGCCCTGATTAGGTCCTTTGGGTTTGCTTGCCACAACAGTAACCATGGGGTACAGAACAGATACAGATACAGAACTTCTTGTCTTTCCAAGAACAAGCCATCCGACTGGAACCACACTTACTCCAAACCATGGTTTCAAACAAAACTCTTTAATCCATTTAACAACTTATAAAGACTTAAAGCTGCAGTCGTGTAGGATTCAGAAGAGACTTGGACTTGCCGTGAAAATTTGAACGGCTTCCCGGTCCCTCCTCCTCCTCCTCCTCCTCTTCCTCCTCCTCCTCCGTCCCTGCACAGAGGAGGCAGCGTGCACGTGCTGGAAGACTAAATGTCCTGAAATGTCACCTGAACGTCTTTGTTCGATGTAGAATACGTGTTTCTGATGTACGTGCTATGAATGCAGTTGAAAGCTCTATTTGGTCAAATGTACCAGCAGGACTAAGACATGTAGAAGACCCGAAGAGTTCCTTCGTTGGGGAATATTATAGCGCTTTTTTTTTTTTTTTTTTTTTTCCACGAATCAAATTCATCAAAATGAGCGAAACTGTCCTAGAAATTCGAAAGGGGTCACGTTGGTGGTGGCCTTGAGATTAGACCGAAGGAAATAAGACTACAAGTAATTACAAGAACAGGACAACAGGCACAGTAAAAGACAGTGACAAGAACACAGTTCTAGCGTGGATAAAAGAAGATAACAGTATTATAATAAAATTCTGTGGATAAAAAAAAAGAACATAACGTACTATGGTATTGAGCAGTTAGGCGTATAACATATATGGGCTGGAAGTTTTCGGAGTAGAAGCCAGGTAGAAAGTACCAGCAATTTAAGGAAGAAAATGTGCAAAAATTGCAAATGGAGTGGAATGGTGTTCAGTTGAGTATGTGTGTGTGTGTGTGTGTGTAGGAGGGTGTCAGTCTAGTCTGTGTGTATTGAGGAGTCTGATGGCATTGGGGAGGAAACTGTTACACGGTCTGGCAGTGAGGGCCAGACAGCAGGAGGGTGAAGAGTTGTGTGTGAGGGTTGTGTGTGGGGTCATTCACCCTGCTGATGGCTGTATGGATGCAGCATGTGGTGTAAATGTCTGTAATGGAGGGTAAAGAGACCCCAATGATCTTCTCATCTGTCCTCGCTATTAGATGCAGGGTCTTACAATCTGAAATGGTGCAATTTCCAAAACCAGGCGGCGATGCAGCCGCCCAATTCTGGCCACACTGCTCCAGGCAACATGCATGGCGCTAATTTACACCTGGTTCTCTGAGGCAACTATTGTTCTAATTGTGCATTCATGTAGTACTTTTCGTCAGTACTTGCAATTCCTGGGACCTTTTTTTTTTTTTTTTTAATGCAGAATTCCCAGCCTTCCCACTGAATGTGGCCTAGTACTGCCTAACGCAGGTCCAAGTAGTTTAGTACACGTGGAGCAATCGTGTCACACTGTTCGAAAGTGTGTTTTTTTTTCCCCACCGGAGACCAGCGTACGCAAACGTGTTTGAACGAAAGCGATAATCAACCGGATTCCAGCCTTCAAGATTCAGCTAAATGTGTCAAGGTAATCGTGATGCTATCTGATCTGTTGGTGTGTTCTAATGGCCAAACTTTATTGAGCATTATATTGAAAAACCAGCCAAACAAACAACAACGACAAAAAAAGATTCATTTCTTGACCAGTGTTGTGTTATTTTGCGTAGCAAGGCATGAAACTGATAAATGTGGTGTAACGTTGTGTAGGATATCTAGGGTAGTAGTCAGAGTCACACTTTCACACAGAAGAATCCACCAGCAACGACTACACCGGAGAAACCGACATGGTAAAGGGACCGTCTCGCATTTCCCAGAATCCTCTGCGTCAAATTACTGCGTCCAGTCGCAACCCGACATCCTAGGAATCAGTTCTTAAACTGTAATGTGAAATTTTGTCAACGTATGTAGATTTTCAATACTTTCGACCGATCCAGTCCATTTAAGAGGTCATTCTGTATGTAATGGACGTACGCTGGCTTCGGCCGTCTTGCGGAAAGGCATATTTTGACGGAAAAGTTCGAGATGGATTTCAGAGATATCGCTTAGAGTGAATCTGTGAAGGGTCTGCTGCACAGTGAGCTAGCGAGTAGTGGTCACATGCTTTCAAGACAACAACGAACCGGGATTCTGGGAAGCGTTAGCCGACGTCCTTTAATGCACGGATCACAAAGGCAAGTGCATTTATTCCCAGGTAGCCCAACAGGCATAAAATATTTTACATTCTCCAGAAATAATTGAATGATTCCAATGGGAGGTGAAGAACACTCTCAGGTCGTCCTTTCTTATTTACGAAATGTACAGTTTCCTTGATCTGAAGTACTGAACTGAGAAAAGAACTAAATGAATCCAATTTGTTGCCCTGATGTTTTTTTTTTTTTTTCCCTCTCCTTCTCTCTCTCTCTCTCTCACTCGATCCTCAGGCTGAGCCAGTGATCCTCGACCTCCGTGACCTTTTCCAGCTGATCTATGAGATCAAGCAGAGAGAAGAGATTGAGAAAAAGGCTCAGAAAGACAAGCAGTGTGAACAAGCAGTTTACCAGGTGCCATACACAGCAAACTAAAAACACATACCCCAGAGAGCGCACACACACACACACACACACACACACACACACACACA
>JAOVYU010000040.1:4355228-4365625 GCA_025674565.1 Synodontis membranacea | reverse complement strand
TTCAGACAGAGATCTGACTCAAGGAGTGACTTTGCCAAAATCACTCTTTCTTTCTTTCTTTCTTTCTTTCTTTCTTTTGTGCTGGAAAGACTCCTGAGCAACTCATACGGAGTGGACGTTGCCAAAACAAGCTAAATCTGTGACTGAACTGTTCCTTCTCTATAGCTTTTGTACAATATTAATAAGACAAAAAAAAAACAAAAAAAAAAAAACATGACACTGAAAACGGGATTTTTATTTTATAAGTCAGTGGAGCCCCCGAGGCCGACTTGAGACGTGTTTTAAGGATAAACATGGCTTTAAGACACCAGATCATTAGTTTGCCAAACTCATTTTGTAAATAACAATGATGCCAACAGTAATGCTGATGACGATAGTGTTCACTCTTTCCGCCGGACCTCTGTGCCATAAAATCGGCAGGCTTAATTGATGCAAGCTCAACATGGAACCCAAGCAATATTTACATGTGTCAAAAAAAATTCCCCTCTGTGGTTTACGTTGCTGTCATTGTCTGTGCATGTCTGGTTTACTAAACGATGTAGTCCTTTGGGTACAATGAAGAAAAGCTGGCAGTTTAAAATACCTCAAGTGTCAGAGCATAAGGCTCATTATATGATAATTGAGCAAGTATATGCTGGCACTCTTTCCAGTAGATAAACAGAATGCAAATAACTGGGAGCACGTGATCGTGGAAGCTTCATAAGTGATCCTTAAACTCGTTCGAAAAGGATACGGACTTTCCAGTATACTACTTTGCATTTCCACACAAGACACATTTCCGAATCGCTCATGACATTTTGGTTCATTATTACCAACGAACAAGCAACGAATCTTGCTCGTGTGTTTAAAACAGAGCCCGACACTGACTGGGTCACATGCTAATAACCTTGTGGTATTTTAGGGAAGTCTGGTCTCACTCTCCTTCCATGTGGGTTGCTGTTTAAATGTTTGTGTTTTTTTTTTTTTTTTCTTTGTTTGTTTCTAAGATGCCTTCTGTGTCACCGTGCGTACTGGTGCGACCGCAGAACATGCATGACCTCATTCATTAACATGTGCATTCCCAAACACACCCACACGCACACACACCCACACGCACACACACCCACACGCACATATGCATTCATGTGTAAATCAACCTGATTGTCAGTTTCTGTAAAACTGCCTTCGGCTTCACAATATAAAACATACACGACAAACATACACAACTTAAAATTAAACCAAGATCAATTTCTGCTAGTGACAGTTTGCGTGTGTGTGGGTGTGTGTGTGGGTGTGTGTGTGTGTGTGAGAGGGTGAGAGAGACATGAGCAGCCAGTGATCCTTGTATTTCATTACCTGTAATGACTAATACTCCCTATTTTATGGCCAGAGTCCTGTTTTAATCCGAGAGCCATTTTGGCCCTTTAAAGTTCATAAACTACACTTGGGATATTAAAAAAAAGAAGATTGTGAAGCCAGGAGAAGAGAGGGAGGATCATTAAAGCTCTGACTATGTTTCTACACCTATTTTTACTTTACCTCAGCTAATGGTTTGTTAATGTAAAAGGACGTCTTATTTTTATCTGGATGAAGATGGCATTCTGCAGTGGATTTTTAGCCGATTTCGTCTCCCCCCCCTCCCCCGATTTACATATCCCACCATGTAATACTGTACCAATAAACACATGAACAAACAATCACACGAACTTGTTATTTTCTTCATTCTATCACATTAGTATGTGAATAATGGAAAGTGCTCTCTTCTTAACGTAACACTTTCTTTTTCAGTCTAGGAATGTGGGTGAGTCGAATTAAAATGTATTTATTGATGTATTTATTGAATTATTTTAGTTACTTACTTCTGGTATCTGGATTCCACTAAGAAAAAAAAATATATATATATATATATATATCGATCCAATTCTAATTTATTTTGCACTTGTAAGGTCTTTATGTCTTTCATATGTGCCACGATGTGCAGTGTGATGTATTGTCTTTACATAGTTCTCGTTTATCTGTCATGGTTACAGTCTAAAAATAAGGCTGATCACATCGACGTGCAGTCAGCACAGAACGTCTAAACGGGCGTTGATGTTTCTTTCAAACAGTAGTTAAATTAATTTTGTTTATATTTTATCAAGGCTTAATATTTTAAAAATTAAGCCTGGATTTTCTTCCCATTTGAAAGTTGCTTAGTTATTGATCTGTCAGATTGGATATATATTTTACAGTTGCCATTTGATGCCAGGCATTTATTTAAAAAAATAAATAAATAAATAAATAAATAAAATCTCGATCAGTTATTTAAACGTTGTCCATCTAAATAAAGCAAACTTAAAATGACACCCTTGCTAACACACAAAAAAACCAACAGATTCACAAATTGCCCAAATTCATCCCTTCGGCCCACTCATGAAGAAAAATTCATTTTTGGGATTAAAGATCTAGCCTACAGTAATGTGTGTCCGTGTTCTCGTGCTGCTATTAAACTTGTAAAACTGTAATTAATAATGTTTGCTGGAGTTTCAAAATTTCAACTATAGTCAACCTAAATCACAAAAAAAGTTAAAGGTCCACTATGTACGATTTTGAGGGAATCTAATAGCAGAAATAAAGTGTATATCCCATAATGTCCATAAGAACGTTTTCATTAGTGTGTAATTACCAGTAACGACTAATCGTTATGTTTTCGTAAGCTTAGAATGAGCCCTTTATATCTACGTAGGGAGCGGGGTCCACTTCTACGGAGTCGCCATGGTGCGCCACTGAAGTGGCCCATTATGGACAAACCTCGAGAGAGCGCCTTCCACTTTTCATGTTTTTACGAGAGGCAGCGTGAATCCGGAAGGAAGCACAGGAAGGACGACAAGGAAGAAGAAAGACGAGGAACCAAGTGTTTGCTAGTGCTGGTTAATAAGTTTGAGAACTCAAATTTTGAACTATTTATTATTTAGCACTAGTGAAAGTAAGGGAGTACGAATGTAAGTACTTGGAAGTACGCTACAGGAAAGTGACGACCACTGTACTGTATGTTCAAATACACGCTTGGAAAGGGAGGGGGTAAGGAAGGGGCATTCAGGTGGTTATATCAATACAAATTAATGACAGACAAAAAAAACTAAGGATATTAATTGGCTTTGTGCAGCTTAAGTTTATTTGATTTACAGTCTTTATAACACATACCGAGTTGTTACACCTCTTGGTGCATTATGGGTACACAATGTAAAATAAGACACTGGTGCTTTTTTGTCCATAATCCTTTGTTTATCCAGGTAAATCTCATTGAGATTAAAATTTCTTTTGCAGTCCCCAGACTGGATTTCAGAAAAATGCATGTACACGCCCATTAAAATTTTGTAAACCAAAGGCTAAGATCCATATTACTGATGTGGAAGGTGTGTGTAAGACTAAGAGTTGAAAGTCATACCCGAGTGCTGCAGTAGTCAATTCAATGTTATAAACGTTCTCTCACTACTATGTGTGTCAATTAAACACTATTCAAAAGATTTTTTTTTGTTTGTTTGCTAAAAGAGTAATTCAAGAAAAGTAAAGAATTCCAAGTTGCCCAATCATACCTCTTTTGGAGTGTTATCTATACTGTAAAGGTGCAAATGTACAGATAAGATTTACAGTGATTTTCTAAAAATGCTCACTATTTATCTAAGCGTTGTTTATGAAACAGTAAGGCACTCTCTTGCCTTTCTAATGATGTCCCATTCCTTGTTATCCAAAAGAACAGCAAGTAGACTAGTCCTATTATCATAGATGATTAATAATGGGAGTAATCCCTTCATGCCCTAGAGGAAAATGAGCTGAAACTAAGACGATACCCGAAGCACTCCTACTACACAGGCAGCTTCTGATGGCGAGAAGCCCAGGCCGTGCCTGCTGGACTACATTCTTTGTGGGGAAAAAAAAAAAACAGAAGTGTGTTGATGACTCTCTGTCATACGCAGGCAGGACTCGTCTAACAAGATCAAGTGCTTTTTAGTGATTTACTTGTGAATGGTCCATCCGCCTTCATTCCAGCAACACAGCTGCGTAGCTTAGGTCGCAACCATTACTTTGGATTAGTTTTGCTCACACGTATATTATCGGTTGTCGGATTGGATTAATTTACAGTGGATACTTTGTTGGAATAACAATGAGATGACAGAGTTGATGGTGAGGAGAGTGTTGTTTCTCTGAAGAAGGATTACAAGTTGGTACCACATACGATGGAAAAGGCAAGTCTGTGTTCCATATCGTGACTTATTCGGAAGGAATTAGCATTTATTGAGATTCTTGTGCTTTAAAGAATAAGAACTTTAGTTCATATAAGTAGTATGCATCACAGATATTATCTATATGTAAAGCATCTAAGTTTAGAATATCAGACGGGTATTTTGGGCTTCCTAGGATACAGACAACTGGACACTCATTTCTGTTTACTACCATGAATTGAAAAAGGGAAATAAGATGACACTATGTATGTTTTCTCGTTATGTACAGAATGTTCCTATACATATGCTTTATTTCTCCCCCAGGGTGAGGAGATTAATGTTATGGCCCTGAGGGAAAGGTTTGAGAATGATGTCTCTTCCAAGATCCGAAACAAACCTGCCATCCCAGAGAAACCCAAAACTATCCCCCCAGTATCTCCCACCTCAAAAATCAGCAACCCCTTAATTGCTTCAATCAACTCGGCGGTTGAGAACCGCATGGCTCCTCGCGTGGTTTTTAGAGATGACAAAAAGAACCGCCAATTTTCCCAACCTGAACCCTCACTGGTGAAGGCAAAACCTATTTTGCTTGATAAGAACCAGAAGAAGGAAGCAGATCTTATCAAACAAGCCCTGAAAGATAAGAAGATTCATCCCTTGAGTCATGTTACTCCAGTCTTAGAACAGACACCCAAACCTGAGTCTATCCAAAAGTCCCCAGGTTTGGAGACACCAGTCAAGGTCTCTACTCCATTGAAGAATACCATATTCAGCAAGACAGACAAGGATGAGGAAGAGAAGACACGTCCCTCAGAATGGGATGAACCAGCTACCCCTGTCCTTGATCATTCAGATTCTAGCATTTCCACTCCTACCAAGGCAGAGGCCACACTTAATAATCCTGTGGTTCCCAAAGCTCCTGCTCCATCTGTTAGATCAAACCCGACTAGCTCTGCTCCAGTTATTTCTCCTCCTGCAGCTTTTGTCTCAAAACCTCCTGCCCTGACAGTGCCAGAACCTTTTACACAAAATGGTCCTCAATCAGAGAACCAAAGGCCAGGAACTCCTATTAGACTTAATTCCAATGTAATAAGTCCAGCGACAGAAATCTTTGCACATGGTTTACCAGATGAGCCAAACTCTTTTCCAGAAATCCCTTTTATGGATATTCCACCTCCAATTATTCCTGATGACTTTACTGATGGTGGCACTTCTGTTCTAGACATATCTGCCAATATTACTCCTGATAATTCATTCCCTGGGTCTTCTCATTCTGTTACCCCAATTTCCAGCAGTCCAGCTCTGTTTGGCACAGACTCTCCATTTTCAGCAACAGGAACCCCAGATTCAGATGCTGTTTTTACATTCAGTCCTTTGCCTACACGTTTTGCTCCGTCAATAAACGTCGAGTCAGTGGCAGAAAACAGTATGACTGAATCTCCCAAAGCGGTTGAAGACATAGAGAAACCCTTGCAAAGTCCATTGACGAGATCATCTAAGACCAATTCAGTGGTCTCGGCTCTAGCGAGAGCTGAAGAGATGTCCCCTGTTAAACATAACCCATGTGATCACCGACTGTTTACCCTTCTAGAAAAGGCAAAACGGAAGTCTACAACGGGGCCTCAGTCATCCACAACGGAAATTCTGCCTGTAGTTGAGACCGATCTTACCAGCAATGGTCTACTTGAGTCTTCACCAACAGAGACAGTTCATGTGGAACCATTTTCACATGTGGATGATCCAAATGACACTGAATCTCTTGTGGTTCTTCATGATATCCCCCCTGTTAACTATGAGGGCAAGGCAAAAGAAGCAGCTGCAACAGAATATAACACCCAGCCTTATGAAAGAGCCCACAGTGACCAAGATCTCAGTAAGTGAATGCTTAGATTATTTGGCCCGTTTATACAGTACCTCTGAACTGTTCTTAAAGTCTTCTGTGCCACAAATAAACTTGACCTTAAATGCCTATTTTATGCCTTCGATATTAGTTTGTAAGTAAACAAGAAAAAGTAGATTACCAAACATTTTTAATACTAGTTCGGAGAAGGCTTGGATTTGTTCAGCCACTTCAATTCTGTCCCCTGTTCATTCATGCAATTATACGTTCAGCCAAACATGAGGCAGCCGAATCATCCTTCTTCTGTTCTTGCCTGACAGGGGTAGAACCCATGTAGTCCATCCTCCTCAAAATTCAGCTTGTTCTGAGATGCTTTTCTGCTCACCATGGTTGTAAAGAGTGGTTATTTCAGTTATCTTATGAGCAAGCCAGAGTCGATGGTTGCATGGAGAATCTCCCTGAGAAACCTTGAGAGGAACCAAACTCAAAAAGGAACCAATATTCATCTGCGTGACAATGGATAGTGCAATTCTAAACAATTTCTCTTGTATAATTATATACTACAGAGTTATCGACAGTTTATTGACTAAGACGTGAGCATAAAGGCAAGTGCCGTCTTTAGGAAGGGGTGTGAACAAACGTCCATGCCATCTTTAGGGTGGTTGTGTCTTACCATCCACAGCAATCTCATGGTGATCTTTAGACACCATCTATGCCATGCAGAATTAATATCACATTTCCCCCAATTCTAATGTATAATGTGAACATTAACAGAAGCTCTTGACCTATATTTGCATGATTTTATGCACTGGGTTGCTGCCATATGATTAGCTGATTGGATAAGTGCATGAATAAGCAGGTTTACAGTTGTCCCTATTAAAGTGGCCAGTAAGTGTTTGATACTACTACTACTACTAAAAATTATTATTATTATTATTATTATTATTATTATTATTTTGTTATTATTGTTATTATTATTATTATTATTAATAATAATAATAATAATAATAATAATAATAATAACATTTTAGAACTTTTTTAATTATTTTTTCTTACCAAACTCTCTAAGAACACTCTAACAACCTACGAGATTTCCAGTTTCCTTAAAAAAAAAAAAAAAGATAAGTTGATGAATATGATTTGAAATTTTATTGATTGTTTTACAGTTTATTGACCAATTTAGATTTTTTTTTTTTTTTTTTTAAATCATGTTATAATCTTTACTCATTATTCTGAAGGGATGGTAACATGTTAAAACTTGTGGTGCTGTTAAAATGTGTTGGGATGAACTTTTCATTGGGAGGGTTGGTATGTGTTGGTATGTAAAGCATCTAACGAATGCTATCGTGGTTGTTTAGGGCAACATTTTTCTCATAGCCAGGATGTCTGAGAGGTAGAGTAGATCAATTCACATCTCATATTTATGTATATACATATGAGAGAGAGAGAGCGAGAGAGAGAGAGAGAGAGAGATGGATTGATAGATATAGATATATATGATAGTAATTCCACATTATGACTGAATGTGTTTGGCAATGTATTAATGCAGTCTCCTGATTATGCAGTTTTGGATTTTACTTGATTACTAACCTCTCAGTCCTCTCTTTAGGGAAAGATTCACCTGTGCCGAAGGTGCTGGTTGTGCAACGACCAGCTGTGCCTCCTCCACCTCCCCCCAGAAAACCCACGATTGTGCTTAATGGTGCAGAAACACCAGAGAAACCAGCTCTGTCCCCAAGCACAAATTTGCAGTCCACCATCCTGCCAAGTCAGCCCCTGGAGAACAACGGTAGAACTCCCTCAAATCATGTAGAATTTTTCACTCTTATACTTAAGAATTGTCCTGGTATTGCTTGGGCATAAAGAGTGTGTTTGGATGCATGTAGATGAAAACAGCACTGGCCATATAGTATTAAAACTATAAAAATGTAAAATATTAAATTATTATCAACCATTTAACAAATGGTAATTTTCAGTAAAGTCCAAATTCATGGCTGCACATATTTCAGATTCTGTCGAGATACTAATTGTTGAGTGATTTTAAAAAAATGTGTCAGTCAAATATATGTGTCAGGGAGTAAGTACACACAGTGTGTCTGAAAGAAGAAAAATGTGATTCCCTTTACCAGTGGCCACGTTTTCGAGAGCTGGTTTCAAATCGTTTGTGTGACTTTTAAGATGTAGTTGGACTGGAAATTTTGTGAAACTTGTCACTTACCCTGGTCAATGACATTAGCTCTTGTATGTGTTTGAGAAACACACCTGCTGTATTGAACACAGTTGAACAAAGGTCATCAAAAACCATGCAAAATAAGATACTGGACTGTATGCTCTATAATTCAGTAGATAGTAGCCTAAGTGTGATAGCCTTCAGTAAAATGAAGTCAAGAGGCTATGTCTTTATTAATCTAATAATGCCCCACCAAAATCTAGTCTGGTCATCAGTGGTTATATTTTAAAGCCTAATAGCAAAATAGATAGCATTAGGCTACCAAGTTAGATTTTTAAATATGTTTCATAGCAAGCTAGCTACTAGTAGGCTGAGGGTTATTTTTTTTTTAAACCATATATTATAGCAAACTAACTAACATTAAGCTAACAATTATATTTTAAACCACATATGATCGGACCATTAGGCTAATGGTTCGATCATGTGGTTTGACCCCTTGCTTAGCAAATTTGACTAATGGCTAATACAATAAGATGCATTAGCCATTAGTCAAGTTTGCTAAGCAAGGGTTATGTGATAGAGGGAGGCCTTACTAGCTAGTACATTACATGTTCTTAATTTTGTGTACATTTATTTAGTTACTTCTGAACTTCTGTAAAAGTTCTGTAAAATAAAGGGGGGGGGGGTTAAATGAATTTGCACTATGAGGGGGTGATAATTAACAAATCGCTGTCTTTTGAGTTAGCAAAGAAGATAAACGAGCATTAAGATGATTAAGATCTTGTGCATATCATGCCGCAGTATGTGCATATATAACGCATTCATTCGTCACATACTGTATACATTACAGCTCAGTTAACTTCTTTTTCTTCACACATCCCAGCTTATTAGCAATCTATCTAGCCATCTAGATGAAATTGGTCATTACTAAATTGCACTGCTAATATATCCGTTCCTATATTCACTTGGGTGCAAATAACCATTTTGCTATTAAATATCCACTTTTCGGTGGAGGTGGTAGTTTGGTCTGGACATTATTACATGTGAAATGATTCTCGCTCAACATGATTATTGTTACAGGATTCGTTGTCACCGCTCCGGCAGAATTTATCTCAGAGGATTCACCACATGACGATTTAGACGTTTGGGATCGATCTGAAATGGCTGACTCTCAAGCAGGAAGTCCAGACTATGGAAGTCATGGACCTTCAGTTCACGAGCAAGCATTTTTCGACCACGTAAATCTAGAACATCAGACCCCGAATGTGGACACTACAGGCGTTGGGATTCCCAGTACAGTGACGACTGAACATTCAGATTCAGTCGCAAACTCTCTTTTCAACCCAACTGTCCCATCCCCATCAGGGTAAATCTTTAAGATCTGTACAATGATTTAGAACACAGCCCTCTTAAACTGTGTGTGTGGGTGTGTGTGTGTGTGTTTTGTTCTTTAAGAAACTGTGATTCTTGACCTTCTTTTCTTTTCAGCTATATGAATGTGTCAGAAAACTGATTTTGTCTTTTTTCCATAGACAACAAACAAATTACAGCAGCACAGAGTTGGAAGACCTGGCAACCAGCAAGAAAAGTAAAACACAAAAGAAACAACGTAAAGGATCTCCAATGAGTATGGAAACACTTTTTTCTTCTTCTGGTGCAATTTGAGGTTATAAGCGATCAGACAGAGCAGTTTTGGTACAATTTTTGATAAAATTTTTGAATGCAGAACTTGATTTATTGTAATTTAAGGGACTATCTAACAATTCTGTGTTTTTAAGATGTTGAGTCAAAGGAAGGTCAAAGGAAATACATTTTTCTTTTTACAGATTATCAGATTGTAATTATATGGTCATAAACTACCCAGAAATTGAAGCTGAAATTGTTTGCATATCAATGTTTTTTTTTTTTTTTCCCCCCATAGATCCTTATGCTGCTTCATCTGCTGTGGTAAGTGTTATTGCTGCTGTATTTGAATTAATATACAAAGGGATTTGATCTATTTGAATTGATCAACATATTTGTGATAGAACAATATAGTATGCGTTAATATGCATATTCATTCAACATTTTTTGTGAAATATCTTTATTTTCAGACAGAAGAGACCCCCAAGAAAGCACTGTTTTCCAAGTATGTTCTAATCTATGCATTTTAGTGCAAAATCATTTACAACAACAACAATTATTATTATTATTATTATTATTATTA
>JAOVYU010000040.1:4291754-4304459 GCA_025674565.1 Synodontis membranacea | reverse complement strand
GAGAGAGAGAGAGAGAGAGAGAGAGAGAGAGAGAGAGTGGGTGTCTTGACGTCCTCACCATGTCGACTTTATCAGAACTTTGATAGCTAAGGGCTCTATCTGAGTTCGGAAGTGTGTGTCTTCAAGCGCACTCTGTTATCAGCTGGCATTGAGAGACTGTATGTTGCCCTGCAGGGATGCTACACCATCAGGTCCTTAATGTCCCAGAATATTCGTCTCCGGGCCTAGACGCGTCACTCCACTATGCCAAAGGCTTACTCAACTAATCCCCAGCGCCCCTTCTGCAGCCTCCGTCTTCTGTCTACACTATGTTCTTTCCTCCACGTGCTTATTTTGGAACTAATTGGTGCCGTTTGATAGTTATGCTTGACATACAGTTTTATAAGTTCAGCTTTACCAGTAGATGTGGTTTTGGGGTAGTCGAATGTGCGACATTCCTCTCCTGTGCGCGTGTGGATGTATGCTAATCTGTTCCGTGGTGTGTACTATCCCAAGGGTTTGGTCGACTTGTTTGTTTTGTGGTCAGTCGTTTATGTTCAGAGTGAAATCAAGAGCATTCCAGGCATTGTGCAGCATTCGTAATGATAGCCAGCAGGGAAGAGCGGGTGAGAGACAGACATAGCGCGAACGAGAGCTCTCCCATCGTTTCACACACTCCGGAGACATTAAGAAGATTAGCTTGACTACTATTGGGCGCTTTGTTTTATCGTGCACATTCGCAGTCCGTATGCTCTGAACGGCATGACGCAACATGTAGTCTTTTATGATGAACCTCTGCTTTGATACCTAATCCTTAAGGATAACCAGCGATTGAAAGTCTTTGACAAAAGAAAGGGCATTCTCGGTCTCATTTTAACCCACCACAAGTAAAGTTTTCTCTCGAATAACTGGATGCTCTCGGAGAGCGTAGTGCTTGTTTTTTGTCAGTTTTATGACCTGGCACTACTGAGTCACTGCATGACAAATTCTCCACAGGCCACAGTCCTCTGGACAGAGAGCATCCTGTTCGTTTTCCATGAGAATGTGTTCGAATGCTTTATTTATGCGTTTGTTTTTTTAATTCCTATATGGCTACTACTGTTTATTTTAGCGAAAGGAATGGCGAGTATCCGCAAGTCAGCAGTGAAAATAACTCTGAGGTTTGGGTTAGAATATCCCTCGTTTTCCCTGGCTGCAAACAGGACGTGGAGGATTGTACAAGCAACAGCCTACAATAAAGCTTCGGTCAAACCTGCGGATTTATAACTCGCCAGTTTGGTAGTGGAAGCAGGTAGAACAATTTGAAGCAATAAAACCGGTCCGCGTAAGACTTCGATAAGTCCATGAGTGCTGCTTGGCCTGGAACAAAAGACCTTCCCAAATATCTATCCTGTCTATCGCAGGCCTTTTTATAGAGACCCACGTTCATTCCTTTAAAAGGAAGAAAAGCAGGCAGGCGGGCAGTCCAAGAAAGCAAGCAAGGCTGGATGGAGTGTCTTCCCATTTGCTGAGTCAGCATGCAGCATGGGCACGCGTTTGGCCGTTTCGTGCTTTAACATGACTGGATAATAGCCCAGGGCCTATTAGTTGAATCTCTCCGTGACACAGTGAGCATGGGTTATTGTCCAGAACGCATGCCCACACACATTCTCAATCACATTTATCTTTTTCTCACCGCGTTGCCCTGAGGTGTTTGTGAATGGGGGATTAGCAGACCAGCAGATTAGCTGACTTGGGGGCTGTTTTGAGGATGCAAAATGATCTCGTATCGTAGTAGGTCTGGGCTTCAATCGTTGGCAGCTTTATGCTAGTAGGTTCTCCTGATTAGCCTATGGGTTACTGTCTGTCTAGCAGCGAGCTCCACCCATCCTGACCTCACTGGAAAACTACAAGCAGTGAGGAAACTCCATTTCCAAACATCCGTAGGGAGGGATCCTTTCCTTCTGGTTCACATACAATGGCAGCGATGTGAACAGCAAATCGTTCAGGAAGACGAGACTGACCTCGTCCACACCTTAGCTGGCAATCTTTAATGTTCCTGTGCTATTGTTTGTTTTGACTGACACTTTGGTCTTCGTGCTTTGTCTGATATGCTGTGGGTGTGACGGGAGCCTGTTAACAGTTGAGTGTAGCGTCTGGATGATGAATACGGGAAATGAGTGGCATTCACACTGACCCGTCTGGGAGCTCCGTCTGTTGGGGCCCTTTTAACGTCCAGCTACGTCATGCAGTTACTGACCCCCTTCTTCCCGTTTCCTCACCATCTCTCGCTCTCATCTGACTGCCAACTGTGTTTTCTTGATCCAGACGACCTTCCTGTTCCCAGAAAAAGTATTCTTTCTCAAGGTTTTTTTTTTTTGGTCAGGGAGACTAGAGATGATCCGGTAGATGTCTGGGATGTTACAGTGGCAGGTCAAATGTAGAAAAAACTCCTTAAAAACTCCCACAGCCAAGAAATCTCATTTGGTATTTTAGTCGAGTCGCTTCCTCTTCTGTTTGGACAGCTGTATGAGAGAATTCACGGGATTGCTGTCCTTCCTCTGCTGTCTTGAGGCTAGTGTGAAGACATATCGTAACACCTACTAACAGAAAGTATTTGCCCCGTTTTAATGTGAATGCCTCTCTCTCTTTTCTTCCTCTCTTCTGTCTCTTCCCCCAGTTCTACCTGCAGTCTCGGTTTACGTGGCGTGGCGCTCGTCTGCTGAGGCCGCTGGTCCAGTTCACTCTTCTGATGATGGCCTTCTATACCGGTCTGTCTCGCGTATCAGACCATAAACACCATCCCACTGACGTGCTCGCTGGCTTTGTACAAGGAGCGCTGGTGGCCTACTGCATAGTAAGTACACCTTGCCTTTCATCCCTTTCCTCATCCCATCCTTTTCTTCCTATTTACACTCTCTGACGGGTCACTTTAGTCGGCCATGTGTATCATCACCACTTAACAACGGAGCATTGACTGATTGATTCTATTTACCAGTATATCACATCCAGTATATTAAATACCAGTATATCACTTCTTCTTTAAGTCATTTCGCATGCCTTGGCATCCTGATGATAAATGTTTGAACAGAGGTAAGTGTAAAAAAAAAAAAAAAAAAAAAAAAAAAGAATAAGAAGAAGAAGCAGAGAAAGTGACAGGGGGCTAAAATTACTTTTGATTCTTTGTAGAGATACGGTTAGAAAGTTAGATTTCGAAACACAAATTTCACTTATTACAAGCGATCCGTCTAGAACTTAAGGGTTAACCAGTCTGGTCTCGGTTCATGTTGCAATAGTGGCGCCGAGTTTCCACATGCACTTACACACGCAGTTTGCAGCATCAGCCTCAAACAGCAGACGTCGCGCCCACAAACACAAACCACGTGCTGAGAACAGCCATGCGAAGGATCTCTAGCTGTTTTTCCTTCTTTCTGGGGCTGTTTTTATAACCAGAAGTTTATAACTAGACATGTGTACCCGAAAACATAATTCCCACTGAGAATCTTTTCTTGTAGAATTCTCTTTGTCTTCAGATCGACCGGAAGTGTTATGTGGTGAGGTTTTCTGCTTGCCACAGCGAGAGGCATTCGAGAGTTGCGATATCATTGGCTGTTTTTCCCTTCATGTCAAAGCGAGGACAGAAGACCATTTGGAGTCTGGAAACTAACCACTATAGACATTCCCCAGAATATACCCTCTCCTCCATTCAAGCCCTCTTTGTCTCTTTCTTTCTCTTTTTCTCTGTTAGCAGTCTTGTCCAGTCGTAAAGATTTTTTTTTTTTTTTATTCATCTACGAAATGAAAATCTTTTGGATTCTTTTGGAGAACCAGCAGAGCATGAGTCCGGGAAAGCACTATTACCCCATATCATCTTTAACACTTAAACCACTTTGCCCAGCTCATAACTGCCTTTGCATTGCCTCTGAACAGGGGGCCAAAGGCAAACGTGGAAATTGTTAGTGGCGCTTAAACGAAAAGTACTTTCACAGAGACTCCCAGTGGTGATTGCAAAATCCTGACACAGTCTCTGTTGCTCCAACTGTACCAGGTCAATGGTTGGCACATGTTGGCACATTTGTGGTGGACTACATTACCCAGAAAGCACAGGAAATTTGACTCTGGCTGTTTTCCTACATTCGGTAGTACACGAGTAGTAGACATCCTTTCCAACTGTTTGTGCAATACCGAGGTCCTTGCAGGCAGCTTACAATTCCTTTTGCTTTTTTTTTAACCACTCCCGTCCCTTGTTTTTTTTTTTTTCGTACCACGCAACACTATCTATTTTTTTTTCCTCCCTAAAAATAGTTTTCCTATTTAACTAGCCTTTTCTACATTCTATGGCAAGAAATTGTTACAGCACCGGGTCCAGGAAGTGCTGCATACAGTAACATGCACTCCTGGGACAACCAACACACCACTAAAACATGTTAAAAGAGAGACCGAGAGAGCAGCCTTGTAGATTGAGGCGTCCGTGTGATTTTTTTATGACCCTGCGCTGGAATCTCTCCCACTCCCCTCTGCCTGTTCCACTGCACTCACACGCACACATCTGCGAACACTTTGGAAGCCCAATTAGAGTATCTCTAACAACAAGAGTTCACTTGGGAACATATGGGAAGTACATACAGGGCACGTGGCCGTCAAGGAAATGAAAACACAGCCAGGACCTAATGTTCTAGCTTTATGCAATGACAAACTGGACCACTTCTCATCATATAGGATCATGACTGAAGATTCTCAAACCCAACCACTTCTTCCATGCTTGTGCTGATGTTTATTCTGGTCTTTAAGCCTATTTTTTTTTTTTTTTCATGTATAGGACGGTTCATGTAGACGGATCTCATATTCTTGATTTCATACCAAAGCGACAGGCCTTAAAGCGGTTACTCAGGTCTTTGAAATGGTGAGTCCTGGCCTTAAAGTGGTGTGTTCTGGTGAGCTTTGGCAGTAGAGCGGAGCTGCTGACAGGCTTGGCGTCTGCTCCTCATTAGCTCGTATCAGCTCACGTGGCTTACGGAGACGGAAGTTGACAAAGTTCCACTCAAGAGTACTGTCAAGCTGCAGGTCCTTGCTTGATGAAAGGAAACTTCACTCGCAGAGCTCCTTGAGTTCCATCTGCGGAGAACGAAGGACCTCCTAAGCCTAGAAAGTGTCTCATAAACACACCAACGTAGAGTCTGTAGACCCTGAGCTACATTTTCACAAGCAGTGCCAAGGGTTGCCTGGTTTGGGTTTTGTCTGACAAGCCAATAAAAACCCCACACAAGTCTGCTTTCTTTGGAGATCCGTCACATCCTTCTGCTCTTCCGTCTACAGATTGAAGTGTTCATCAAAGCTATCCCAATTTCTGACTGCATACTAAGGAAAGAAGTGAATAAGATGATACATACACCAGTCAGGCCTCATTTTGGAAGTGCTCCTTGCAGAAAGTTGATGGTAGAGGAGGGGGGGGGGGGGACAGCTGGAGAGGAATGCACCAACTGCCTTTTCCTCTCTGCTTCTCTCCATTGCTCAACTCTCGCTCTACATGCTCCTCCTCTCCTTTCTGCACTTCCTGACCTCCAGTATCCCAGCTTTCCTCTAGAGCACGAAGGGTCATGGTCACTGTTCCGGACTCATGTTCCTTCACTGATAAGGGTTTAAGACCGAGTTCTTCTCCGTTGGCCTGCATGTTGAGATAGATATCCTGATATCCTATCATTTTCTTCCATGTGTCTGCCCATTTGGCTTGCCATTCCCCCCTTCCCCAACAGTTACAGTTCTCTTTTGAGCTGTGTCAAGCAGTAGAGGCAGCATAGTGCCAAAAATAATGTGTCTGTTTATGAAAAGCTGAGGAAATTTTAACAGCGTTATTAAAGTCAGCCTGAATTATGCAGGGGATAAAAACGTGCCAAAGACTGATGCTGTCTTTACAGTCATTACGCAGATGTACCTTTGTGCCCAAAAGCAAATTATGGGCTGCGACCACACACTCAAAGGCACACAAGAACTGAACTGCACTCTAAATTAAACACATAGCAGACCACACACTATTAGTTTATTATTATTATTAAGCTGTTAACATTAAGCCCGTGGTCAATAGTCCTGTCTGTCTTTGTATACTCCTTCCCTGTAATCTACTTGCTAAAAAGCTGAAACGCTCAGCGATCCAAATTGTTTTCTATTCCAGCAGATTTACTTTCAAAAATTAACAAACCTCCCCGACACAATGGTTGGATGGATAATTGTGTCAGTTCCTGTCTGCTGTGTGTGTGTGTGTGTGTGTGTGTGTGTGTGTGTGTGTGTGTGTGTGTGTGTGTGTGTGAGTCAGATGCTGTAAAGTCTGGGCTCCTAATGGTTCCATCTCACCGCCATGTGGTCGCATTTCACCAGCATGAAATTTATTTGTTTTAACTATGGAGTATCCAGAGACAGAAAATAAGGCATGTGTGATTGCACCCACTTTCTCTTTTCACACATGGTCCAAACCGGGAACCAAAAAGCCTGAGAATTAATGCTTACAAAACTGTACTATCATTTGTCCAAGAAGAAAAACTAAAGCTCCATTTGTCGGATGAAAGAGTAGAATAATTGTCCGTTTGGCAACTAGCAAACCTCTAATTTACGCCAACGTGAACTTAGAGTCCATCCACTTGAAAGCCCGACTGACCTCAGAGCCTAGTCTGTGATCAGACCTCGCAGAAATACAGTAATTCTTTTAATTTCTTATAAAAGGCCCCACTCCATTTACATACCCTGTCTATAAGAACTGGCCTTAAGGTACTTTCTACTCTCTATTCATGGGTTTTCTTTGGGGCAGAATTAAAAACACACTCATGTATGCGCACATGTAATGCCACACTGGTTCCTGTTGCTGATGAGGCATTTCGAACACAATGGCTTTCACATGGAAGGGTCTCGCCACAGGAAGCTCTCCCTCCATGATAAAGCTTCATTACCGCCTAGGGTCAAGGGGCAGAGGTCACAGTGGTGGTCTTTTGTATAAAAGGACGGCTCGTCTGCCACGGTGCTATTATATACTCGTGAGCTCATTACTATCATGTATTCCATTGGGGAATAATGACATACACATACAATTAGTGAGGAGCCTTGTGTTCTAGTGTTCTGATGTCATTTGGACTTGCGTCTGAAGGTCACAGAAAATGCCATGATCTAATCATGCACACTTGTACGCTCGCACTGCAAAAAATTGAATAAAGCTGCCCTTTCTAAATCGTGCAGCCTCAAACTATGGCAAAGCACTCTTTGTGTGTGTGTGTGTGTGTGTGTGTGTGTGTGTGTGTAAGAGAGAGAGAGAGAGAGAGAGAGAGAGAGAGAGAGAGAGAGGGACCAGCTCCAGTAATCCACCGTTAAAAATTGGGTATTCCTGTAAACGATGGCACCGAATTCTCTCTCTCAGACTAAACCTGTGCCATTTTTTTCAGTATATGACTGGCAGGGTTGAATGCTCACCCTATCAGTCTTAAAGCCAAAAAGAGAAATCCCCTTTTTTTCTTTTTTTCTTTTTTTTTTTAGCTGTGCCAAGTTTTCCCTCTGCCATTTCCTGGCTATGATGCAGCATGACAGATAACATGGTAGGAAATATTTAAAAAAAAAAAAAAAAAAAAAAAACTTTAGCTGGCAGTTGAATCATGCCCACCTTTCCTATTATACAGCTTCTGTGTGTGTGTGTGTGTGTGTCTGTGCACGCAATGGCAGGCTTGTTGGAATCTGTTACTCCACGCTATTAGCATTTCACTCAGCTGTAGCCCGGGCTTCAGTTAAACACATGGGTGTGGACGACTGAACGTGTTGAAATCCCGCTTCATCTACCCGATCTCATAAATTCCAAGGAATTCTAATGGAAACTAATGATTTTCTTGGATTTCACGCTACTTGAGTCATAAAAAAAAAAAGGTCAATCCATGTTGCGCGTTGCCCACTCCTCAACCATAATCTCTCAACTGTGATGAAATGGCAATAAATAAATACTTTTGACTTCGTGTACTGCGAGTCGTGAGAGTGTGTTGGCTTCATCCTGACATCAGCCCTGCCAGAAACACTAAATAATCTAGACATTTCCAAGCCCAAGTGTCAGAGATCCATACACCATTTGGCCATATGTAAGCAGTCCAGGTGAAGATACAGATCACCAAGTTTGCCTTCGCTTTAGAATCCTCCTGGAAGTGTTTGGCTTTCTGCCCTAGGCACAATTAATTATCAGTTCCCTGTTTTCCTGTTAAGCCGGTGATGTCATCATCAGACCGTACGTCTATGGCTGGCAGGCGATAACTTTTCCTTTCTCAGCGTCTCTCACACATGGCTCACTCTGACTTCACTTTCTTAAAGGGGGCCCGGGGAAACAAGTGAAGGCATTTGTCATCCCTTCTGACTCAGTGATTTTGAAAGACTGTTGTGGTTGGACAGTCGTTATCAGACTGTGAGCTCAGAGCAGGAAGTAGCGGAATTCGAGGTGATCAGGTCAGAAAGGGTTGAATGACGACACTAATAATGTAATAACTTCCTTATTAGTCATAGGCTGATAGAGTTTCTAAAAAAAGTGGGGCTTTACAAATGGTGTTGCAAAACATTGGAATTGGGGGAGTTTTCTGTGCTTTTAAACAGGCTCATTAAAATTCAATATAAATTCACTGGTGCTGGTGGACTATCCAGCCATCCATCCGTTATCTATATATTATTATATCTAAGGGGCACTTGAGCCAATCCCATCTGGCTTCTGGCAGGAGGTGGAGTACACCCTGGGAAACACAGAGAAACACAACCATTCACACTCACAGGACGATTTAGATTAGCAAATTGACCTAATCTGCATATCTTTGGACTGTAGGAAGAAACCAGATCAACTAGGTGAAACCCAGGTAGGTACTGGAAGGACATGCAAACTCAATTCCTGTTAGCTGGCTGGTTCAAACCCAGAACCTTCTTTCTGTGAGGCACCACTGCACCACTACGCCGCATACTGGTGGACTAAGACTAGCAAAATATGTACAAATTAGAATTTATTTTTGAATTGAAGTTTTGTGAATTTACCCTTAGAAGCACCATTTTTAACCAGCTTCTGTTCTCGATTGTCTCCTCTGTAGGTCTTCTACGTTTCGGACCTGTTTAAGCCCAAAGCCAAGACCGTTAGTCCTCCGCCATCGCCAATCAAGAAGGAGCTCCTGCCCTCCGCTGACATCATAGACAGGAACAACCATCACAACATGGTGTGAGCGGAGGACATGGGAGGAAGCATCCCTAGAATTCCACCATACCTTTGAAGAACCCGAAGAGCCACCTGTGAACGAAGAGGGGCTGCATTTTAGCTGCTGCTCTCTCTTCCTCTCATCTGACAGTAGAATGTAGGGGCAGGAGACAGAGACTTTTTTTCTTTTTGTTTTTGTTTTTTACTATTGAGACTCTATATTTTTGTACTTTTACAAACCTTACTGTTTCTTATTTGAGCCCAATTTATGAAAGTTAAACAATCAAAAGACAAGACATCGATCACAAGGCAGATACTAAGTGGGCCTGTAGCTTGGTCTAAATGGAGTTAAATGCAAAAAGCAAAGGGGCAACAGTAATAATGGGGCAGAAGGAAAGCAAAACAAGTACTAATGAATGAACAGATGCATGGCAAATGAATGAAGAGTGTGACTGTGAGCATGGTCATGTGACCTCTCTCCCTCCCTTACTTTCTCTCTACCCCCCCCCCCCCCTTTTCCTCCCTCTTGTCTCTGAGGCCTATAAGACAGTATAAGACAACAAATTCCTTAGTTATAGGAATGATATTTTATTACCTGTAATGTTACTAGCACAGATATATTAACAATATAAAGAAGAATAACTTATAGCACTATATCGTTATAAATCGTCACCACTCGCTGTCTGGGCGGTATAGCTCCGAGGACGCTCGATGAGGTTTAGTGTGTGGTAGAACGAACTCTTACGCTATGGTATGCGGGAGTCCTAGAGTATCAAGTGAACTACACATACCATTATGATATGCTGACACTCCTAAGCACTAGACCCATCCCTGCTGCCCTAAGCTATCCACACAGAAGCCTAGCTCCAAGGGATGTTGCATTTTTTACTGGGATTTTACGGGGTGGGCTAAGGGGGATGGGCTGTAGATAACAGAAGGTAGTCAAATTTTTAATAGTGAAATGGTGAATTCGAGATGGCCACCCAGCCGAGAGACCATGGCAGAGCCGTGCTTTTGCGTCCAGTGGGTGTGATTTGTGCTGAGAAAGACAGGGCTGGGTTTGGATGGGATGGGGACAGGCATGTCGTGTCCTATCGACTGCACTGGCTTGGCACAATTCATTTTGGATGGGCGAACGAGTCTCTTCTGCTGGCTGGTATGGATTCCTCTCCCTTCCAAGCACATAATCACTCAATAGCAGTGCCAACTGTATTTAAAGCCAGGGATAGAGTTTTAAAAAAATAAATAAATAAAAAATTGTCTGCCAGAACTCCAATCCAACCCAACAAGATATGGGGTCCCACCTCAGTCACCTCATTGCATGGTATGGGGTCCCACCTCGGTGCCACATTGTATGGTATTTGTATGAGTGTGTATGAGTGAGATTCTGTGTACGTGTGTGTCTCACTGTGTTTCTGCACATAGTCCTCGGCTCCGTGCTCAGGACTGTTACCATGTGAAGAAAAAAAAAAAGATGGAAGAAAACTGTGGATTTATTTTCTCTAAATGCCTCTTGGCCTTTAAAAAAAAAAAAAAAAAAAAAAAAAAAAACACAACTAAAATAATGTCTACTGTTCTCACTAACACCTGTACAGTGCTGCCAGATTAGTTTACATACCATAGAGAACATTTACACAATGCCACGTACCCTCCAACACGTTGCACATCCCTCGCTTTGTCTAGTCCGTCCTATAATTTCAGCAAACCGTTCTTTCTTTTTTTCTTTCCTTTTCTCTTTTTTAAATATATAAATAATGTATAGATCACTAAAATTAACTATGTAAAATATTACTTCTGAACATATTTAGATATATCCACTATAAATAAAAACAGTGTCATGACCTGTGTTATTTACAAATTGCTGCTTCAACAAGCATTGATTGACTGATTGTTTTTTTTTTTATTATTTTTTTGTATTTAGCATACTAAACTATTGTAGATGTCATATTAAGTTGTTTTCTTTTTTTTTTTTTTAAAGAACCACACCTACAAATGTATCAAAATTCATTATTAGTATTTTTGTACTGTCTCATTTTGTACAAAAGAAATAGTAGCATTTTTTTCTGCAAAATGTACCTAGATCTAATACATGTGTTATGGAATAATAATAATAAAAAAAAAATGCTCGTTATGAACCGAAACTCTTACGTGATTGTTTAAGTAATGAGGGCGTTAATGTTAAATCTACCATAATGCACTTTGAAAGAGTGCATGACTTCACTTTTTTTTTTTGGCAGTGTGCTTGAGTGGCACAAGTTTGTGGCTAGCAGCGTTATGGTATCTAAAGCCAGTGTCTGACTCGCTGCGGTAAATCAACTTTCAGATCTGTTACAGCATGGGGCTGGGACTCAAAAAAAAACCCCAAATAATTTCTCTGTTTACCCCAAAAACCTATCGCCAGGATAGACTTAAGACCAGATCAAACTTAAGAGCTCTCTGAGAGCGGAGACAGAACCACGGTGGGCTATAAACGTGTGTCAAAACTGCAGCCAAGAGCACGGGCATGCCAAGGTTGAGCTGGAGGTCTTGGCAAGAAGAGCGCACGGATAGATCATAGTGATGGTATCTGGAATAGTTCTGAAGGACCAGGCTGGTGCTGCTGCCATGTTTGGCTCTAGAATGTGGAGAAAAGCTGGCACTGCCCTGCGTATAGGAAGGAGACCCAAGAAAGAAGGCGTGCTAATGAGTCCGCGAGCGTATGTTTGTTATGGAGACCATGTTGGTGCTTTGGAAAGGGTGGTGTAGACGTTTCAATCTCTGCCTCTTTCACTCACACAGATTGGCACATCTATGTACAGTAAATGCCAGGAATGAAAGCTAGGCCACGATTTTAGATCGTCTAGATCAGTGGGTCTCAAACGGGCTCTGTGAAGCATAGTATGGACTCTGTGATTTTTTTTTTTTTGGTTGTTGTTCCAGTCATAGAAATAATAACCCACCATTATCAGAGTTGTATTTATTATTGGGTTCTTATAGTTATTAGCTTGTTTGACTGGTCACTTAAAATTGAATGGGTTTAATCCAAACCTCAGTAAGTCACAAACAAGTAGGGCTGTAAATAATGTTAGCTTGGACCACGTCTGCTCTGTCGGTGGAAGGTTAAGGAACGAAAAGCTGCATGGTTGTAGCAAATCGAATATTATTGTACCCATTTGAAAGACAATATTGTACCGTACTGAAGGGGAGTGACACACACACACACACACACACATTCACACTACAGTGGATCATCTATAAAAGAAGCTGATTCAGAGTCATGCTTTTGCAGACTTGACCGTGAGCGTACGGGAATTTGTGCATGGGTGAAAAAGAAGTGTTTTTTGGGCTGACGGTCATGGACAAAAAAATAAATAATAAAATGCACAATTTAAGAGAGGTTAAAAAAAACGAGTGTGTGTGGCACTGAAAGAAAGGAAACCACACGTACTTATTCTACTCATCACCTCCATTTAGCAGGCCTGGATTTCAGTTTAATGTGATTACTGTATATTTAATTTCATAATCGAGTCCCCTTGACATACTAGGACACACATATTCTCTCTCTCTCTCTCTCTCTCTCTCTC
>JAOVYU010000040.1:4274551-4284831 GCA_025674565.1 Synodontis membranacea | reverse complement strand
TATATATACATTTAAATTTATGGCATTTGACGTTTGCCCTTATCCAGAGCGACTTCAATATGTGCTTTGAAGTCTCTATGAGCAAATGTATCCTGATACTGGTTCACTTGGCCATGAGACTAAGAATAGTCTGAAAACTCTGCTAGGGAGGTAATGTAGTAAGTGAAAGGGCTCATTTTAGTACTTAGAAAGAGGTAGGTATGTCTTTTGATTACTCATCTGATCAGACATCTAGGGGAAGCTACTTAGAAACTGCCACACATATACTGTGTCAACTGGAGCCGCAGTCATGTAGCCGAAGAACAGTGCAAGGGAATCAACATCTGGCTGAAGCTAGAAATAGTTCAGACCTTTTGATACAGTATTTTCAAAGGTAATCGCTGCAGATTTGTCTGAAAAATCCAGACAACCAGCATTACACAAATCTAGCACTCTGACACAGTAATCTTCAGTAGTGTAGTAGTACAGACCTCTTTTTTTTTTTTTTTTTTTTTTTCTGGCTCCGGTATTTAGCTTTTAAATTTTATTGTAAGAAAAATATGTATTTTACATTTATTACTGTCTGAGTGAGGTGGTCTCATGCTGGTTCCAAAGCCGACTTTAGCTCCGATCCAGACTCAGAGAGTGAGGATCCAAGCATGCTGTGTTTTTTGTCTTGTGGGTAACATATTTCTCTAGAGGAAAGAGAGCGAGGGATTTGCCACCTCTTGAATTAGGCTTATTTTATTAATTATTAAATATCAAATAGTTTATTTAAAATTGGAAATAGCAGTTTTAGCATTTCTAAATATTTGAAATAAAGAAAGGAAATATTCAATATCGCGAGTATTTAGTATTCAGGATTCGGTACTATGTCTAGCCCCCTATTTAAATGTAAATTTCCAAATTTGTGATGCCTTGTACAAAAGGTCAGGTCTTCCTAGAACACAGTCTTGTGCTCTCGGAAATCTTGAGCCTTTTCCATGATGTGGAACAAAGTGGACTGTTGCCCCTTCTCCTCTCTGCAGCTCTTACTGAAACTCAGCAAGAGATGCATCCAATATCAGATTTGGGATCAGCAGGTACCATCCGTCCATTATCTATACTGCTTATCCTTCAGGGTCGTAGGGAAACTGGAGCCAACCCCAGCTGACTTTGGGCGAGAGACACCCCGGACAGGTCACCAATCTATTGCAGGGCTAACACAGAAATGAACGGCCATTCACGGTCACATTCACACCTACGGGCAGTTTAGAGTTGCCAGGTGACCCACAGTAACCTGCATGTCTTTGGACTGTGGGAGGAAACTGGAGTACCTGAAGTAAACCCAAGCAGACAGAACCCAGGACCTTCTTGCTATGAGACAACAGTCCTAACCACTGAAAAAACATTATGTAGGTGATTTCTAGTCTGTTTATCAGTAATAGGATTAATGTTAACTGGTGTACACTGCAGTGTTCTTTGCCATATAAAGGTGGAACTTGATACTGGAATGCGTAGTCTTTGAAGATCTACTGGAACCTCCAGTCTCCAGTGTTTCTAAGATCCATCAGGTCGGATACACTAACTTCTTTGTGTCTCACATAGCCAAAGGAGAGTCCTAAGCCAGAGAGTCCAACAGAGCCATATTAAGAGCTAATGCGTGTGCCGTACTGTTGTGTTGTGTTTGATCTCCAGCCATGACTCCTGGCCCCCCTGCTTCTTTCAATTGCTTCTGTGTTTGTTGATGTATCCCTATGCGCCATTATTATTCGATATGCTCCTCAGCTGGACATTTTTAGAGTTTTGATTAGAGATTAGTAAAGACCTTTATATGGCTATAATCTAAAACCTGCTCTTTCAGATAATAAATTACCTTGGTCAGTGTTGGGGAATGAAAAGAATGGAATGTGTTTCAGAAGGTTTTTTAGTAGAGGTTAATGTGTCATTTCTTATGAAATATGGAGTCATCAGTTCAACAGTCATGAGTAATTCCTCTCTCGGGAGCCTTGGTGTTTCTTGCAGCTAAGAAGGTTTCAGCACTTCTTCATGTCGACTTAGCGGTCGGCTCAGGGGGGGGTTCAAGTCGCACTACGTAATGTCTGTTGCGCATTCTGACTTGGACAGCACTTGTCCGATTTTTCCAGTAATGAGGGGAGAACGCTCAGAATCTGGAACTAATCCTGTCTTGAGCGAAGTGTGGACGTGGACACCTGTGTCCTGTCTCGTGCACTCTCGGTTGCGGGAGGATGATCTGGAAAACATTAACTCCACTCGAGATGCTCTTTCTCACTTGCTCCCATGCTCTCATTGTCTCTGAACACAAGATGTCATGTCCCAACACTATATTTTATCTTTTGACAAGATGAATGATGTGCTTGTGGTGTTTTGCTCATAAACGTACCATAACGGGAGATTGTCTTGCGTATGACGTGAGTTTGCATGCATGAGATTGGTGTAATTGGTTCGGTATGTGATTGTGAATTTTGTGGATATATATGTATGTTATATATCATGTGTCATACTATTATGGTACCTGCACAGAGCTGGAGATTTGGCAAGTACAGAATTCTTCAAGGTTTCTTGGTTGGTTTTGGATAGGTTTTAGCTTCCCAAAGTACTTTTAATTGAATCACACTCTTATGGTCATTGCGCAATGTTGAATGATACTTTGACCAGAATTTCACAGATTCAACGCATAACAGCATTAAATAGTTAATTATACGGTAAAGAAATAAAGCAAGGCCCAGTTATCAACATGTAGGAGCAAAGACCCGGCTGTGATATCCAAAGATCCAGCTTCAGATCAGCTCTCTTGTCCGTCATTCGGCTTTTCCCCTTTAACTCCAGTATAAACACAGATAGCTTGAGGCTGCTGTTGCATTCCACAACTACGTCTGCTTCTCGTCTGCCTCGCTCTGTGCCTCTCTTGCTGTTAACCCTATGCATGGACAATTATCCAGGCTCATCAACAAGTAGGCTCTCTGTAAGATTGAGACTCAAGGCTTTCCTTTAATACTCAGTCTATCAATACGGTCACCTGTATGAACAGGAAGAGACTTGGACCCTCCCTTTGGTATCTGAGTCATGTTGGATTATATATACTGTATATTACCTGTATATTACCTATAATCTCCAATACAAAAGGCAGATCTATGTATACGACATCAGATTATTTATAACTCATTGGCAGAAAGCTCTGGAGCTGGTGTCTGGAGTCATTTTTATTCCTGCCGTGTGAATACATCTATCTTTTTCTACCTTATTGGTCTTGTTAAAGTCCATGGTGCTGCTGGGCCTCCAGCTGTACAGTAAGTGTGATATCCAGATCTGCCACTAGTTAGAAGGCTGAATGAATCACAACAGTTTATTGATCCCAGTGTGTTTCCTTCCTGTCTTTCTCCTTTTCTTTTTCTTTTTTTTCTCTTCCTGATGCCAAACCTGATGTCATTTTGGCATGGCTCCCCATTCAGATGACTCACACACAAACATTTTCATGCAATAAAATGAGCTGATGCATTGATAAAATTCAAAGTGACCAGGATGTATAAGTGAAAAGAAATAACTAAGGAGTGTTACGTTGCAATGGTGATGCTTTTATGCAGGCTTAATCACATATGTTTGCTATATTTAGGAGTGTGTGTGTGTGTGTGTGTGGGGGGGGGGGGGGGGGGAGGGGGGTAGAGAGAGAGAGAGAGAGAGAGAGAGCTAGATAGAAAGAGAGTGCAATGTATCAGTTAGAAGGTCATCCTGTTTCCGAAGCACGACTTAAAGCATTTGCACAGTGAAAGAGACTGTTTCATTGCTCTGCGTGTGGTAGTTTGCACGTGCATGTGCGTGTATGAGATCCAGAAAGTGGTGACTGCTTGATTTCCACAGCTGTTTTTGTACCAGGTCCCGGACTTACTTGGAAAATACTAACTCATTCTTTTTTCTTTTTTTTTTAACCATTCCAGAAGGTGTAGTGAAATAATCCAGATTCAGATTCTGTCTGTGATTTATTCCAGTGCTGTGATTCTCAAGTCCCCTCTTAACTGATTGTTGGTATAAACTAGGACTAGCGGTGCTGACTCCAGCTGTCTTCTGAAGATTTAAAGATATTTTGTTTTTGGCATGCTCATCATATTATTTGCTGTTAACAAAAATTATCTTGCACCAGCAAAGATAGTAAACCCCACCCAAAGAAAATAAAGAATGGTAGAGACTGGGACTGATTTCTTTCTAGCCCAGACTATAGATTCATACAGTCCATCAGCAACAGTCGATTCAGGTGATTACAGAGAATGAAAAAAAGAAGGAAAAAAAACCTTTACCCCATCCCTTCCTTACCTTGTCTTAACTTCCGACTTTCTTTGACAGGTGTTGTTTAGATATTGTTTATCAGGTGTTGTTTAGGTGCACTGAGCGTGCAATAACTTGGTTGAATAGTAGACGTAGATTTAAGTCTAGCTTGACAGGTTTAAGAAACGGATGTGGACCACTTAAAGCACTGATGTATGTCGCTCTGGATAAAAGCGTCTGATAAATGCCGTAAACGTAAATGTAAATGTCTGAAATTTGTCAGCCCATATCACTGACACATTCACATGTCAATCTTCAGTGATTGAGAAGGTACATGGTGACATACAGTTACAGGTATAATGAATGTGAACAAGGTGCTTTATTTACTATGTCACCCTATTTGGAGGGGAAACTTATAAGTAGTTGTTGTCCAAATTATTAATTAGTGTTAATATACAGTTTTTCTCATTAACCTGACTAGTCCTGGGAGGAAACATGACATGAAGCCAGCTTGGAAATACAGACTTGGAACACTGAAAATTAGGAAGCATGAATGCAGATGCCTATCTAGCTCATTGCTCCATTCTGATATTTTTTGTCAAGCTATAAGATTTCAACCCCCTATCTAGTGTGATGAGCAACTGTCACTGCCTTTCTTGATTTTTTTTAAAAAATTTTTTATTCAGATCAATGCAAGGTTTTCATCCACCATGTTCATTCACAGGGCAAACTGTAACCGAGTGACTGGGGATTTAAACTCATGTTGACAACAATTAAAAAAAAAAAAAGACAGAAACAGAAAGAGAAATTTGGGATTTTACAGCTCATAATATTCGATGGAAATTTTTCAAATATGTCACTTTCTGTTTCTGACTTTCACCTTTCAGTTTGACCTTAAATAATTGTTTTTTTCTTTTTTTCTTACTCCAGATCTTAATGTAATTTCGCTGTAAATTACATTCATTTGATAGACCTATATGGGTGGTGCAGTGGTTGTGGTAGTGAAGCACTGTCTCCTAGGAGTAAGAAGGTTCTGGGGCTTTCTCCCTGTGCTTGCATGGGTTTCCTCTGAGCACTCTGGCCTCTGAACACAGACCAACGGCGGATTAGATCATCTATAGGCTGCGATAGATTGGCGACCTGCCCAGGGTGTACCGAGCCTCGTGCTCATAGTCAGCTGGGATTGGCTCCAGTTGCATAAATAAAGCATAAAGAAAAGCTCTATCCAATAGACCCATCTCACATTTTAAACAATGCTCATTTTTCATCCAGTTTGACTCATATGTATTCTTAAGAATTTGCGATAGCCACCTGGTAGGAAATGGACAAGAAGTCATTTTCACACATACTGTAGTAAAAATACGGGCTCTTCCGACACTCGTGCATCACACTGAGAGCATACAGGAACTCCCCGATATCAGCACTGCCCATTCGTCTCTTCTAATCATGCTGGTTCTTGGATGAATCATCATTGAAAACATGTTTCGGAAAAAATACAAATAACTGCCACCTTTTACAGCAAGCCACACTCACTCACGTCGTTTTCTCTACAGCCCCTATTTGCACTTATTTATTCCGAAACTAGACAAGAATAATGTTCCAAGAGTCCTTCTCTGTCTGGCTGCGTGGGTCTAATTCTTTCTGTTTCACTCTGAGATGGAGTGGCATGTAGGCAAATAACAGATATGCCAATCCTCGCAGTCCCAAGACTGTTGAGTAACCCTAGAGGTCAAGGGTCACATCAGAGGTCAAAATGTCACCAGGTTGGGAAAGATTGTTCTGGAAGATGAAAGGCAGACAATGCTGGCCGTTGTCTTTGTGGCTGTTATATATTAAGTGGACAAAACTAGGAATCTCTCTCTCTCTCTCTCTCTCCCTCACATTTTTCTTCTCCACATGTTTTTGTGTTTTCCATCTCTCAGCTTCGTGGACCAGATGTGCGTTCATAGCAAGTGAGGTGAAGAAACAAAATGTTGTAATACATGGGGGAGTTAAAGGTTAGGAATGACATAAAGAATGGCTTCTATCTTATTGTGTACGTAAAGTTCTTTTGGCATTAAACTATATCTCAATTTTTCTACTGGAGACTGCAAATTTTTCCAGTGGCATGGAGAAACATCTAGTATGTGCATTCGTTTTTCCAACTTTCTGTATGTCTGCAGATTCCTGGATTTCCAGCACTTCAAAAGCCTTCTAATAACGCAGCTAATTCCCAGCCAATAAAGCATGTCCGTGAAATATTAATCGATGGCCAATTTTGGTCTACAGTTTACTTTTATACAGCAATATTATAAAGACGTCCAACTTTTAGGTCCTATATATGCTTCAAAAGGATGAGATCGAGGTGAAACTTGTTTACACTGTATGGCCAAACATTTGCTGACTCCTGACCATAATGCTCATATGTGCTTCTTGAACGTCTCGTTCCAGATTTAGTCCCTCTCTGCTGTTATAATAACCTCCATTGTTCTAGGAAGGATTTCCATTAGATTTTGGAGCGTGGCTGTGGGGATTTGTCCATTCAGCCACAAGAGCATTAGTGAGATCATGCAGGCAAAGAGGCCTGGAGCAAAGTCGGTGTTCCAGTTCATCCAACTAAAAGGTGATCAGTAGGTCAGTGCTCTTTGCAGACCACTCAAGTTCTTCCACACTAATCTTGGTAAAACATCTGCTCCTGGAGATAGCTTTTGTGCAAAGCTGTGTTGTCATGCTGGAACAGGTTTGAGCCTCTTAATTCCAGTGACAGAAATTTGTAATGCTACAACTGTGAGCAAACTTTGACATCTGTCTGGGGAAGGAACTCGTATAGGTTTGACCGTCAGATGTTCACCAACGTTTGGTCATATATTATATACAGTATTTGGTTGGTCCTGTGTTGGTCTTGTGTATTGTAAACATTTTTGTAAGAAGACGACATTCAGAACAAACGTTTGTTCTGGTTATTGAACCCTATCATGTGGCCTCCTAATAATGTTGGAAGACTAACAGTGGATGTTCTGACATCAAGCCTGACATCGCATCTTGTATATATAAATTTGTTTTCATCGTTTACTAAGAAGGGTCTGAATGAAATCGGAGTCTGTAGAGCAATACTGTGTATTTTGACCTTTACAATTAAACCCTCAAACGGACTCCAAGCTGTCTGACCCAGTGCAGAGATCAGAATGCACAAATTCAGTCTGATTTTGATACGATTTTGCCATAACTAATCCAGTGTCAGGCCTGAGTATGAACATCAGGAACAGCAAATGGGCCGTGTAATGTTGCATAATCAAACAACAGCGATGTGGCATCTGGGATGCACCACACCACCATGACAAAGTCTTTTTATTTTCTCACCTAGTTTGACAACTTCTATGACGTGTTCCTTTAAGTACCTTCTGTAGCCATTATTGACAATTTCTTAACCGTTCACCCCAAAGACATGAAATGACACGAATGATAATTGGTCCGGGTCAAATCTGTACTGTTGCCAGTCTGCCAACCAAGACATTTCAAGAATCTATGGCACTATGATTGCCTAATCTGACACGGTGACCATCGTGAAAGGCAAAAATGTCGTGTAATGTGATCCGGCATCATCTGATACTTCAGCGCTCTAAAAGCACTACATGCCAATATTTTAGAAGCAGCCCTAAAATGATTAAAAAAAAAAAAACACATTTTTTTTTTTTTTTTTTTTTTTAGCAAAAAACGATTCTGCCAAAATTTCTGAAATCTCCATTCAGCGTTTTAGGTTTTAATGCAAACCTAGACATGCACGCGGTTCTTATATTCAGAATCTCCTGAAGGTTTGATGAAAAAAATAAACTGCGTTAAATTTCGGAGTTTGTAAACGCTGTAATTAAAAAGTGCTGAGTGTAAGTGTATCAGGTCTGGGCTTGGTTTTGTGTGAGAGTAGTAGTGTAGAGTGGTGATGACTAATGCAGCACACCCTTGCCCTGTTGTCCCTTGTATATTTATGTGAACTCTCTCTCTCTCTCTCTCTCTCTCTCTCTCTCTCTCTCTCTCTCTCTGTCTCTTTCTGTCTCTGCAGTGAGCTGAGCATGTGTGTGGCCATGAACAGACCAATGCCGAGGGGAAAGCGGTGCGCAAGCTGGGAAGCTGCAATGTGATTTGTTTTGGAAGTCTTACATTACTGTTTATCCACCGTGCCAAGGACACCAGCACAAACACACAGGTTCACGTGAACCCTTAGTCTTGGTTGGTTGATGAGTGTGTTTGTTTTTTTTTTGTTTGTTTTTTTAAGTCAGATACGGGTACAAGTGCAGAAAAATATTTAATAGTCAAAGCACATAGAAACAAACTCTAGAACGTGAAGAATACCTTGGTAAAGATGGAAAAATACATGAACCACAATGTGAAGGTGACAAACGGTACGACGAGGCAGAATACCTGTCATTAGGTTACAGCGTAACTCGAGTGCATGTGATTATTGTGATAATTTGGTTGATGGGAAATGTACTGCTTTCGGCTTTGACCTGACAATGAGTTACAGTTAGGAAATGTTTTCAACAAAGTTTAAATAAAATTAACTTTTTTTCAATTTTATATAGGTATATAGGTGCTTTTGTAATACATCTACTGTTTTCATTCATTTAATTTTTTATTTAAAACAAATTCAGTAATTGTTTGAGCAGTATATAAATATCCTGCTGTATCCTTTATCCTGTATGGTGTATTGGGAAAGACCTTGTACAGTGTGGCTTCTGTAAATACGATCAGACCTTCAGCTGTATTAAACAAGTCTTTGTGTTGGTGCCTTTGGCCCTCCACTGAGTGAGGCAAACATGTTGCAAGCCTGGTACTCGATCAGCCTTCACTGTGGCCCATGAGTTGGAGTCAATGGCGCAGGAAACGACTAGAGAGCGGGCACTGACATTGATTTGTGATTTAGATCTGGAACGTGCAGGCAGGTGATATCTTAGAAACTGAATCTGTAATTGAGGATTGTAGCAAACATAGTACACAAACCGCTCACTAGAGAACAACCCCAGTGAGTAAAGTTTCATGGGCCCAGTTGTCTTCTTTACTCCAGCTGTGTGGCTGTGACTTATACGTTCACTGACAATCATTTTTACTCATCCAGGTGGTGTTTACTCCACACTCGGCCTCAACATCTGCACAGGGTCATTTACAGCAGCAGTTTGCTTGCTTGAAAATCTACCTGGTCTTGCAGAGCCAGCAACGAGACAGCTGTAGGAAAAAAAGTTCATGTTTTCCTTTGGGTGTGCATGTCTGTGTGTCTGCATTCACACCTCCGAGACACTGTGGACCATATTCAGAGCTGAATTCCGAGCTTGTAGTGAGCAGTTCTAACAAATACTGAGCACATCGGTATTCAAACTTCAGGCATAAAATAAGGGCTGTATGGAGAGTTTGCCAAAACAGAGGTGTATCTTTGTTGCACATTATTCTGTCTTTGGACCCGTATTTCTTATGCAATATCAGCTCCAGTAAGACGTCCAGTGCAGCTGTCTGACAGTTTGATAGTTACCAAAATATGTCATGCTTTAAACCACATATTGAACCATATGTACTGTGATTAATGTGATTATTACTACGAGCTTTATCAGGTTTCAGGCTGAAATGCGTTGCCAGCTTACTAGATTTAAAAAAAAGACTTTTATTTCCACGCTTGCCATCTTCTCATTCATATTTCACCTTATTGGTCTTTAATTTTTTTTTTTTATTGTCTCTTTTTTTATGCCACATAATATTGCACTTCATAACAAAGGAAAAAAAAATGCAATCTGCATTTCCTGTACCTTTTCCCTCCAGGGTTATAGGTGTTTCATTGTGGTCTAGACATTGAAAATCCCCACCGCAGATGTTTCTACTCAAAAATCTGCCATCCTGTAAGGTGAGAGCTACATGCAGTTGATTCTAATAATCTGAATGTTGATATACTATTCGAAGTTCATTGCCAACTCTGAATCTGACTCCTAGACCAATAAAATATTCTAGCGTTTTTACCGCCGGAATGATTCTTGGAGATACAAGTGAGCTTGATTGCTGCCCAATGCAAATGGCTGGGAGAA
>JAOVYU010000040.1:4263106-4274451 GCA_025674565.1 Synodontis membranacea | reverse complement strand
GGTCTGACGTGACACTTGGGTGCCTCTCACCTCCCTTAAATGTGCCTGGAGTTGAGTGGCTTTCATCATCCGGTTCCACAGGGCACTGTTCACAATGAACCGGTCATCGGTGTGGGATGTGGCCAAAGGAAGTCCACTTCTGTGCCTTTCTGTGACTCTTTCTGGTGCAACCTGCTGATGACACTCTGTGACACTTCCGTCTGAGAACATCCTGTTTGAAGCCTCGCAATGGCGAGGTACCGTTGATCAATTGTTGGGTGATGTCTTTGGTCTCATGATGTCAAAATGTGAACAGCATGATGAGGAGGACTGTTTAAATACTAATTCTGATTGAACCAGGAATTTTGCCGTTAAGCTCCTTGTCAGAGAACAGCAAGTTGTGTAAAAAGTACTGAAACACTGATCAGTTGGACATGTGCATTCACACGCTTAGGGAAGGTCACATTAAGTTCACCTGTAAAGGTTATAGTGCATTTTAGGTTCATCCTGACCTTTCACCCGAAAGCCGAATATCCCTAACTTTTTGTGAGCAGTGTATACATAATGTATATCTAATGTTTGGCATTCACACATATTGTAAATGTGACACACAGGATACTGACAGTAGGTACTGACTGAGCATCAAGCAAAAAAATAAATAAATTTTTTGCTAAATCTCTTTTTAAAGCAACTACACAGTTTTACCTGAAAACATCATCCGATCTCGGAAAGTTTGCCGGTCCTAAGCATGACTACATAAAGTTTGATTTAATTAATCAGAATAAACATGTACAGCGTATGATTATACATTTACCATTAGCAAGAATTTGAGTTGCTTCTCAGCCAATATATGTCAGTTACTAGTATTACTGCTGGTCTAACTCAACATTATTAAAAAAAAAAAAAAAAGTATGAACAAACAAACATAAAAACATGCTAAATTTGTTTAATAAAGCTAGTTATTGTTAACAAATTAGCAGAGTGTTTTAAACATGCCTTTAAAAATTAAATGAAGGTCATGCCTTCTAAGGAGGTAAAGGGTCAAAGGTGCTCATCCTCAACTTCAACCCCGCAGTCTTGGTTTATACGTATGTGGATAACTCGAATCGAATTACATTGTGCAGGATGAGAAGGTGACTTGACATATTGACCGGATTCTTGATGGATTTATCTACGTTGATAAACTTTGATGCAAAACTGAAATGACTGAATGCCAAACTGAGTACATGTCAGTAGTGTACTTTGAAGGTTTAAATAAAAATGCAAGAAGTTGGCAGTTAAAAGTACATTATTATTATTATTATTATTTTTTTTTGGAAATGTAATTAAGTAAGGTTACAAGCATTCAACGTCAAGAATATTATGTAAAGTATGCAGCAAATATGCAATGGTAAATTATAGTAATCAGTATAATTATGCAAGTGATTTACCCTGTCGTGACATTAAATATAATGACACTTATCATGAAAATGACTAGCTAGGCATACTTGACATCAACCGCCTACGACGGGATCATGCATGACGTTATGCGTGTTACCGAATCTTATAAGAAAAAAAAATAAAGCACTCTTTATTTAAGGGCTAGAGAAATTATCCTGTATGTAAGTCTATTGTTGCAGAAAAAAATGGAAGGTATGTAAAACGGTTTCCACTAGTGCCGAATACAAGAGACAGTGCAGGCTCTTCTTTGTTCAGTTTTGAAAGCAAAAAAGTTTGCTGTCAGTCAACACTCAGAGTCAGTTCTAATGCAATTTAATTCTGTAATACATATGTCATAACACAACCTTCCTAGATTTATGTTATGATTTTTTTCGCCCCTTGACATCAAATTCTGGCAAACTAGAAAGTCTCTGGTCTGCCCTAAAGTCACTTTAACTTCATGTTAAAATTGGCAAAAGCTGTGTTTATGACCGCTGACTCCTTTTTCAGTAAGCCTATACAGTATAAATGCCTGTTAGGATTTATATCAGTTGTCATGAAGGGCTTTTGTAGATCAGACCTGTAAACACTAGTTTTAAGTAAATTGTTGCTGTTTTTTCATTCTTAAGTAGAGTGTAGTGTAATAACAACATTCAGAAGACACAATTCAGGTTTGTTGGAGAACTAGGAGGACAGCAAGATGTATGGCCGAGAGTGATGGGGGTGAAAAAAAGACTACTGAAACGAAATGTGGTGGGAGAATATGGCATTGTTAAATGGCATTGTGTTGTAATAGGATAGGAAGAGAAGTGGTAATCTGGAGTTTGACCTCTGTTCTGTCTTCGTCTGCCCTTTTGTTTTGGACCAAGCGGTGAGAAAATTGCTTGAGAAAACCACAGCATTTTATTCTCACCCCTTGCATTTCCCCATACCACTGCTATTTATTTTCTCATCTGGTTCTTCTTTCTTGACTGAGGTTTCGTCTGCTTTGTTGTCATCAAATTAAAGATGACAGAAACAAGCCTTGTAAATATGGTGTGCTTATTAACTGCACAGAGCATTGTTTCCTTCATGTGGTAAATATCTATATTTGGATTTCCTCTTGCCTCAAATTCCTCATGAGTCTTGAAGGATGTAGGGCTTCCCCTTTAAGATATGAAGGTTCAGTGCTCTGAAGTTGGATCATGGTGTCTTTTTGTGAATGTGTGTATGCTTCAAGAATGTGCTTTTGATTTCAGTGAGTGACTAAAGACGGCTGGGGTAACGTAACGTAGTCGAGCTGTTTGAGAAAATTCATTGATGTTTGGCCATTCCCTTATTTTTGAGTGCACTACTATCCATTAAAATAAACCACTAAACCATATATTGTAAGGATGATGGACCATTAACACATGGCATCTGTCTATTTTCTATACCACGTATCTGTTGCGCGGGAGCCAGTCCCAGCTGAATTCGGGTGCAAGGCAGGGCACACCCTTGATGAGTCGCCAATCCATTGCATTGCCAACACGGAGAAAGACAACCATTCACACCTATGAGCAATTTAGAGGAAGCAATTGACCTAACCTGTATCTCTTGGGACTGTGGGAGGAAACCAGAGTACCTGGAGGAAACCCACAAATGCGCAGGAGAACATTGAAACTTCACACCAAAAGGCGTCTGGAAATCAAACCCAGGACCTTCTTTCTGTGAGGCGACAGTGCTAACCTCTACACCACCATGCCATGTCATATATATGGTATTTCTGATAATAATGGCATAACAAGGTGCTGGTTTGAGGTGCAGCATTATTGGGTAATGATATGCAATACAGGTACATGCTGCATTGTTAAACACTTTTACCATGTTGGTCGTGTTGTAGATGACAGCTGATCCTTTCCCATGCACAGTGTTTTATTGCTCTCTAGTCCTCTGTCAGTCTCAGTTTCTGTCGGTCTCAGAGCATTGCTGCTGTATTGATAGTTTGGGTCAGTGGATTGTCTCTCAGTCCAGTACTGACATTGAGGTGTTAAAAAAAACAGCATCACTACTGTGCCTAAAACCACACCAGCACCCAGAACAGTTCCATGCTTATGATTAGAATGATGCACCACCCAAATAACATCTGGTCAGAGGTAGTTCTATGATGGTTCCTATCCACTGGACAGAGTAGACAGAGAGCTGGTTCTACATAGCAACTGATCGGCAGCAAGTGTATTCATACAAAGTTCTTTGATTGGAAAGGTGAACCTTACAATTCATTTATGTACAAAGGAAGATTTGTGGTTGCCTCAAAGCAAGCGACAGCTCACTGGTGCCTTTCTCTGTGAAGTTTGTATGTTCTCAACATGCCTGTTTGTTTTTCTGCCAGACTAGCTCCTGGCTATTCTGAATTGCCCATAGGTGTGAAAGTGAGTGTGAAGGGCTGTTTGTCAGTGTGTTAGCCCTGCAATAGATTGGTGACCTGTGCAGGGTATGCCCCGCCTCTTGCCTGAAGTCAGCTGGGATTGGCTCCAGCTTCCACATTACCCTCAACAAATAAGCAATAAAGGTATTATATAGGTACTGTATAGCCTCCTCTCTTCTGAGAAGACTTTCCACTAGATTTTGGAGTGTGGCTGTGAGGATGTTCTCTTGGGTCTCAGTGATGTGCGGCAAGGAGGCCTGGTGTGCTGCTGGCGATCCAGTTCATCCTAATGGTGTTCAGTGGGTTTGAGGACAGGGTTCTCTACAGGCCACTCCAGTTTTCCATACCAACCCTGGCAAATCATGTCTTCATAGAGCTCACTATGAGTACAAGGGCCTCGCCATGCTGGAACAGCTTATTTACAGTGAATGGACGTTGTTATGCTACAGCGTACAAAGACGTCTTATACAATTGTGTGCTTCCAACTTTGCGGCAACAGAAGAATAGCCATATGTGACTGTGATGGTTAGGTGTCATACTTTCGGCCATACAGCTTGTCTTCCCAATGACAGTGACTGTAATTTTCCAGACTAAAGGTTCCAGGTTTCCATGGGCGCCAATGTTTTAGTATAGAGTTGAGCTAGAATCAATGCCGCTTGAGTACTCAAATCCTTTAAGTATTCCAGACTGAAGCCTATTTAAAGTGAATGACTAACCTCCAGCTTAGATTGGATGAGACAATAAATATGTCTTTATAATCGAGCTCAACAACTGACTTAGTTTAAGATGGTGGTGATATTTTAATGCGTCCTTCCCCACTCTATTTGTATGACTTTCCATAAGAGCTGGTTTTATTTCCCATAATATGGCTTGCGCTAAAGAGTTCTTGAAACTAAGTGTTAATTGTCATTTTTTTCCTGAGGTGTAATCACAAAGTAAATGTTGCTTTTACCTCTGTCTACTCATGTGTTATTCACTTTTCTTGTCAAACACAAGTTAATCAACTTGTTAATCAAAAAAGCACTTAGACACTCTTACACATCATTTTTAGCTTTTGACTTTTCAGTAGAGCGCTTGGATGCTTCATGTTTACGCTGCTCTTTGACTTCGCAGTAGTGATCAATCCATTCATCCATGCATTATCTATACCTCTTATCCATTAAGGGTCACAGGGAAGCTGGAGCCAATCCCAGCTGACCTCAGGCAGGAGGCAGGGTACGTCCTGGGCTAACACAGAGACGAACAACCATGCACACATATGGGCAATTTAGAGTAGCCAGTTGACCTAATCAGCACGTCTTTGGACTGTGGGAGGAAACCAAAACACCCGGAGGAAACCCACAAAGGCACCTGGAGAACAAATCTGCAGTTTCCTCATAGAAAGGCCCGAGTAGGCGGCTCCTCCTTCTTGTGAAATGAATGAATATATTAAGGTTAATACAGTATTTCATGGAAAATGTTTACTTACTGTCTGAGAGAAAGGGAGAGAGACAGAGAGAGAGAGAGAGAGTTTTGAGAAAAGTGTGTCAAAGATTAAAATTAATAAAGTTTTTCTAGTGCTCTTTCGCTCAAGGGCTGTGTTTGTGATGGCCAGGGAAGCTCTTACACACACAAATATGAACACACACACACACACACACACACACACACACACACTCTTGGTACTATCCAAATAAACTCCGTTAATGTTTACAACAAGGACCTGCTGACAGAGAAGAATTAAAGGGAGAAGACAGGCACTAGAAAACAGGGAGACGATCGACTTCTCCCTACATCTCACTCTCACACGGGCCACTATTTATATTCCTAATTCTGTTCATCTACTTTCATTCATTCATCCTTTTTTTTTTTTTTTAACCACTTTCACTTACATTAATCTTTCATTCTTTCATTTCCTGTCAGTTTGCGATCTCTCTCCGCGTCTCCGTCTCTCTCTCTGGCTGACTCTCTGACCCTGTAAGCTGGTCAGTAATTATGGTCAGCTTTAAGGGAAGTGGTTAAACGTTACCCGCAGCGTCCATGCAGTTCTATAACTCAGAGCTGTCCGTATTCCATGTTTCTTTCCGAGGAAAGTTCGGAAAAGTGAAGTAGTTCAGGAACGCTTGAATTAGCTACACACACAAAACGACCCGTGTTTTTTACGTTCTTTACATACTGATGAGTTTTTAATGCCGTTATCAGCAGTTCCTGTCGGTAACAAGTGCTCTCGAACCCACGGTGTTCTCAAAACAGTACATTCCATGTGTAACTGGACTTCACTATGTCTTAAAAAGCAGTTGAGCAATAAAGCCCGGTAGTTTTCGACACGATTCCGTGAAGTAGAAATGTCTTAAAACCACATTCTCACTCAGGGGTTTCAATGACTGGAAAGGAAGTCTGAAATGCGAGGTGAGCCAGATTTGTGGTGCATTTGTGTGTTTGTGTTCACACACGGAAAGGCCATAATTACAGTTTGAGACCGCTATGAGGCAAAGTTTCATTCATGAATGCCAGCTATTGCCTCAAGCTGTTAGTCATAAACACACACACACACACACACACACACGTACACAGGAGAAGAGAGAAATTGTCTCAAACCCTGCACTTTCACACACATCTGAAGAGCTGTTGGAGTATTGTATCAAATCATGTTGACCATGTGAGTCATTCTCCAAACAGGGCTGAAAATGACACCAGGAAGCATTAAGAGACCATGGGAATAACCAGTATCATGTGAGACTCTGCCACTGCTATTACTCATTCTATTTCTCTTAACCTTTGTTTTTCTATTTATCCCCGACTCCATTTGGTCAGGATTAGCACCATCATGGCTCCATCACGTGCTACCAATTCCACTTGGTGCTGTGGCTCGACCGTAGCACTGTTTTAAGCAGCATTAATGCTCTCCCGGACAGCGGCGTCTCTGCTCCTCATTTCTTTGCCATCTTGGCTATTTGTGGAACCTCACATGGATCCGTCTCGGATTTGCCTTCCTTGTCAGTCATCCCAGAAACAGTGATAGCTTGCGTGTTTTACTTTGGCAGGCAAACCATCATTTTTGTCTCCAGTTCTAGGGTAAAAAAAAAAAAAAAAGTGTGAACTGGGGCACAATTTGTAGACAGTTGATACGGTTTGGGAAGATCTGGTATGCGGCAGTAGTGAATCTGTACACAGAAGTTAATTGATGGCTGTTAAAGGTTCTTGTGGTGAGAAATCTCTGCAGCTCCAATAAATAGTTTCAGTTCAGTTTTCAGCTTTATTTGTCATATGCAAAGTTAAGCACAGGGTGAACATTGCAATGAAATGTGATTGATTATATTTTTTACAGAAAAAATAACAATATAAAGTTAAAAAAGTAAAAAAAAAATGTATTAAAAAATACATCAAATAATAACAAATAATAAAAAATAACATACAAATAATATAAATAATAAATATAGATATAAATAAGAATATTATTACACACAAATAACTCTGCACTGAAGGGTTGCGTGGAATGTACTAACCTTTAAATCTTCCTCCGTGGAATTTCCACACAAGCGCACCATGATATGTTTCATCACTACAGTATTCTCTCGGATACTCCGAAATGACGTTAATTGTGCACTACGTAGCAAATGCCATTTCAGACATCCGTTTAGTCCCACAGGAATCCAAATCTCTCTATGTATTCATAATTAAGACGTATATAATTTATGAAAATTGTAGCTGATAAAACACAACTGTTCCGCAACTGTTCACATCTTTCGCGTTTGAGAGTACAGTAAGAGTTTCATTCTTTACGTACTGTTACATTTCTGCACACAGGTTAACCCAGTTCTAGCCTAGAAATCTATAGATTTTCAGTGGAGGTTCCCTCAGTGACGGTGTAATGTCAGCCTCAATCCGAAACGGAGCTCAAGCTTTAAGGCAGATAGCAGGGAATACTTGGCAGGGAAATTGTACGCTGACATATTCACACACCACCTGCCTCTCTGACGCACCACTTGAGTATTTACAGAGTATATTTTGCTATATAGCATGGCCTGGAGGCTACACATGTACTCCTAATGCATTTCACAACCTGGTATAGAAGGACTATGGCAGGAATATGACGGTATCTTCAGTACGTGCTTTATCCTGGCCAGGCAACACCGGGTGCGAGGCAGGAATACAGTGCACCGTTTGAATGTCTTGAATACTGTACTGTGTTGCAATATGTTTATGAGATTGCTGTGAGGCGACAGTGCACATCCTATCCACATGAGGCCTATTATTATTAGCATAAATATTTCAACATTGTCTCCGATAGTCACAATGTAATTCAATATAACTCTCTAAATATAAACACCACAATAACCAGCATAGTTTACATTGCAATAGCTAAATGTTTATTCGGTCACACCGAGAGTCGGATGTAAATGAATGCTAAAAATTGTACAAAAGGTGCCGGTGGACTTAAGTAGCTTAATCCTAATAAAGACGGCAGAGCAAACGGAGTGGTCTGAACTAAATCTAATAGAATGGCAGAGCGAGCAAGATAGAGAAAGTATTTTTCCTGCCATCTGCACGTCTGGGTTTTTCTTTTGAGCTCAGCAGGAACAGTTCGGGCCGTCTACTAATCCACATTTCACACATTCCAACAGGGTGCCTCTCGGAGAAAGACAGGACAGCCAGAGAGGGAGACTGGTACAGGGAAAGTATTGTACCATTAATGAATCGGAGGAAAAGTGACAGAAGCCCGGTTATTCTGGGTGTCAGTAGCACAAAACTTAATTAGTAAATTTATAGAATTTGTGTTGGTGTGGTAGTGGATATGTGATGCCAGTTGAGGTACCAGGCTTTGGCCTCCTCCCATGTTACTCAGTTACGGACTGAGGTCTACACTAAGGCCTGTTCCAGCGAAACAGGATCCTTATGAAAGTGGGTGATTATGGGGAAAATATCTGACTTGTGCTGTAGCTCTACACCGCGTGATCGCAGACAGTTTGTTTCTGTGTATGTATGGATGGACGGATGGCTCCGCAGCTGTTCATACGTATGGAGTTACACGCATGCTGACAAGGTCGTTCGTTTTGTCATTTTAGTACTCTTTCTCCAGGATACGTGACCGATCTTTTGCATCCGGATGCCAATATGAGAATAGTTTTTAACAGGGAGAACTATGGCGGCCATGAGGCCATAAATACCACCCAAGAAAGATCTTGTTTACTCTGTTCCAAACAATTGCAGCTCACTCATCCTGTCCTCAAAAGAGAGCTGGCCTAGTAGTGGGGTTTTTAGTAATTTGTTGCTAAATGCCTTGCAGTCCAATTTATTTAGGTATGTGTGACCAAATCTGTCTGCATTCTTTTTTTTTTTTGTTTCAGATGTTCAGACAGTCCAGTAAGCCTGTTTCTAAAATCATTTTATAGTATCAGTGATAAATCACAGAGTAGCGTCATGACGTTTATCTGCAACCCTGCAGGGGGCACAAAGTTAAAAATATGAAAACCTACTGGCTCTAGTATTAGTAAGCTCGACTACAGTCCTCTCTCCGGTAAATCTATTCCTCAGTCTCACTTCTGTGGAATATTCCACTATAATTATGCTAACTCATGCACGAGGTCCCTCTTTTCCATCTGGAAAACATTTCCAGAAAAATACCTGCTTGGACATCAGAATTAACTGCATTATTTATAGTAAGATGTAAATGTGTCCAGGTACAGTCCTGGAACTATTGGCACCCTTAGTGAGACTGAGCCGAAATGAGTCCATAAAATGTGGAGCACATGCAGCTTAAAGCCCAACATGCCTTCAAAAGGTTTTCTTAATTACCCTTTTCCCTCTACACTGGTTTTCAGATTTATTGGCACCACACAGTGGTTAAAGTACAGTAATGAGCCACCACCTGTAATGAGATTTGTGACACTTTTTCTTTTTTTTTTTATTTCCTTAGACTTAGACAAGCGTAGGTCGAACAGCAAGGCATCAGACTTTCACTCTGTATGAGGTGCTTTGCACAAACACAATGTCGCCAACCTTACTTCCACCACTGCACTATTCCAATGCGTAATAAATGGGTACGTAATTATGCAACAGACATTTTTACCCCTGTTTACATACGGAGTGATTCCCACTTCACGTGTAACATCCGTGCGTCCATTTTAATTTTTCTTACCCTGTAATTATTCATGCTGCAAATAGTAAAGAGATGTTCCATGGTTTGAAAATACCTGCGTTAACATGTGACTTGCGAACCTGACTGTGTTTACGTGGAAGACGAGACGTTTCATCATATGCCACGAAGAGCACAAATGGGCGATGCAGAATGCATTAAAAATAGAGGTAAAATTATTTACAATTATACACATTGTTCTTGTCAAGAACAAGTTGTGTTTTACATTGTATGGAAGACATGCTCACAGTTTTAAACTTTCTTAAAAGTTTAAAGATAAAGAAATCTTTTTGTCCAGTTTGGGTGAGTTTGTGCCCATGATGGCCTCAGATTTCTATTCTTGGCTGATAGGAGAAGAATCTGATGTTGTCTTCTACACATCTACTTTTAGGATTTTTGTTTTGTTCATGCTGAGATGCTTTTCTGCTCATCACATTTGTAAAGAGTGAATATACGAGTTGCTTCAGTATGTGCTTCCTGGCAGTTCGAACCAATCGGGCCATTTTCCTCTGATTTCTCTTATAAAGGCGTTTCCACCCACAGAACTGTTGCTCATTTGCATTGTTTTCTGTTTTTTCGGCACCATTCTGTGTAAAGTCTAGAGAGAGTTGTGCGAAATCAGCAGTTAGTAAAATACTCAAACATCCATGTCATAGAGATAACACTTTTAATTCATTCTGATGTTCGATGTGAAAATTAACTTAAACTCTTGACCTGTATCTGCAATTTTTTTTGTTTTGTTTGTTTGTTTTTTTTGGTGCTGCTGCCTCATGATTGGTTGATTAGACAACTGCCTGCATGTGCAGCTGTACAGGCATTTCTAATAAAGTGGACAGTGAACGCAGATGCCTATTGAGCAAATAAAATCTCCATGAAATGGCAAGAGGAGGAATTTTTGAGATGACCCAGACTCAGTAAGGAACCCATCCTCTTCTGGGTGACACCGGATAGTGCAATTCTGAGTTATGACTCATGCACAGCTGTGTACTATAAAATCCAGTATTTCTGATTTCAGTTTTAGTTTAAGCTTTAAGTCAATCACGTTTCCAAGTGAAGTGAAGTGTTTTGAAATCTCGTTTTTTTTTTTTGTTTGTTTTTTTGTTTTTTCTTCACGTGGACTTTCCAAGTGTGCATTCTCGTACTTTTTAATTGTTTTCGCAAGGATGGAAATTGGTCTACTCCATTTTTAAGTCCTCTTAGTATGTTAATAATTTAGATTTTAACAAAGCATGTTGATAATCTCACAGATTGATAATTTTGCACGTTAAATAATTTTGATTTTTAACAAGAATTTCGATAATATCGATATTATTATATAATTTATTTATTTATTTTTTTAATTTATACAATAATTTTTTCCCCTTCACTTCAAGGATGCCATCTGTGTGCGGCTCTGTAGCTGAGTGTAAAAGCGAGTAACTTGCCTGCAGTAATGCACATTCCCCT
>JAOVYU010000040.1:4209641-4231237 GCA_025674565.1 Synodontis membranacea | reverse complement strand
TTTGGGCTGCAGGCTGGCGTTAGACAGAGGCAAACGAACGCCAGTGTAGAAGTCAATCGAGCGCCACTACAAAACGCCTTCGCTTATCCAAACATTTAACGCCAGTGTGAACAAGGCCATAGTGTTGATATTTAAAAAAAAAACCTCTCATTTCACCTTCAAACATACAGAAAGGCTTGTTTTTTTTGTGGACGAGTCTTCTGGATTTTCTAGATTAGTAAATACTTATAAATGTAAGCTCAGAGAACATGGTTTGAGACATGGCAAAAAATGCAAGTACGGTGATGGCAGAATGAATTAAAGAGAAACAGAGTTGTCAGCCTGATTAACGTCAGTGTCCAACCATGTGAAAAAATTTTTACATAATATTATATGAAATACGCAGGTGAGTGTGTGAGTAATGCCGCTTGCACTACTGCTGCTTCTCAAGTACATGCAAAGTCATGCGTCAAATATAAACCAGGACCCACTTCTTGTTGGGCTGTGTCACACCACCATGGCATGGATAATTATCCTATAAAAAACAAGCTTGATTTATTTTAGTCCTTACGCATCAGTCAAAGCCAGATGAGATGCGCTCTTCCAAACATACCTCCTGTCTAAACCACCAGTGTCAAGAAATGCATGCTCTCTAGACTCATGAAGCCGGTGCACGCAATTTCCTTTGGTTTTTAGTCACCTATGGTTTCCATACTTTATTGACATAGTAAAGAAAATGACTTAAATTGTAATGCACAATGATGCGCCAATCTTCAAATGCCAAATTATTCAGGAAAAAAAAATAAGAACTTTGCCCAGATATAATTTAGACCCACTCACCTCATAAGGTTGATTGTGTAAAGTAAAAATAATAGCTTGTTTTTAGTGCTCATGTGCAGTTTTCTGAATTACATTTATGCCTCTAGAAACGATAAGCCAAAATGTAATGAAAAATAGAAATGATTATACCATGCTATGTTATAGCATGCTGGGCCAAGTCAAAAGGTAAGATTAGGCATAAACTACTCATCCTCAATTTCTCTCCTCCTCAATCCTTGTGATTGTGATACAAGTGGTATGTGATAGAAAGTATACATTTTTTATCAATATTTAGAAATATGTTTTTTTTTTAAATGGACACCTATTTTATAGCTGCAAGCAAAATTATTGTCATTTAAGTCAAATTTAGTATGTTAGTAGTAGTAGTAGTAGTAGAGCTTTATTGTCATCCCAACAATATGCATTCAAGTACACAGTGGGATGAAATATCGTCCACCTGGATCAAAAGGTGCAAAACAAAAACATAATATTAACATAAACATAACTATAATAAAATAGAAATGGAATGGGAGAATAAATACACAAAAATGAGTGCACAAGAATGAATAAAATGAAATGAGATCTAAACATTAATAACAGTGCAACACAAGAACAGTACAGTAGTGGAGTGGTTAAATGGAACAGTGCAATACAGAGTAGTGCAATATTGGAAAGGGTAAAGGGTAAGTTGTGCAAGTGTGCAAAAAGTGCACAAAATATTGCTTATGCTGGTGCATTAGGGAGAAAGTGCTCTTAAGACATGCAAATTTAAGCAAATAAAGACGATGCCTTTAAGCCTGGGGGATAGGAAAAAAAATCTGATTTCTTATGACAGATTTATAAGTTAACTATCGCTAAGATATTACATGGCTAACATAATAACAAACAACCTTTCACACTCATATTCACACTTCTGGGTGGTTTAGAGTAGCCAGCTGATCTAATCTGCATGTCTTTGTAGGCCTACTGTGGGAGGAAACCATAGAGCACGGAGGAAACCAACACAATCATGGGAAGATTCAATCCCAGAAGCTTCTTCCCGGCTGTGATGTGACAGCATCCATTTCACTAATGTAACTAAAGATATGAAAAAGGCAAAAAAAAAAAAAGCCCCCATAAACAGTGAAGAACTGAGAATGTTTGATGCTGGAGAAGTCACCCAGCATGTCTTGATGGCGGTGATTTGCAGACTTCTGCTAGTCATCAGCTGCCAAACATTTGCAACCGAGTGTTAACCATCGTTTTATTTACGACTGGGAAGAAATGGTAGGGGCTTATTTATTGCAATTGGTATGAGACTTTAGGGAACATTACTCCCTAATGCTGAATCCTTACAGTAATATATTACAGTTGAGAGGCCTGTACCTTTGTGCATATCGCACTAGTCTACTGAGTAAAAGCTTGCCAATATCATCACATTGCCAGTATAACTGTATAGCAGTTGGTCTTTGTGTCTAATACTCTCATTTGAAATCTCATTGCAGACATGGTTAATTCTACAACTACTAATTAGTAAAGCTGTGCTTCTATGTTTTCTTATTTATTGTCCTTATTTTTTGTAAGCCTTTATGTCTGAGCGACTACGCCGAGTGACAGGATCTGTCCTGGAAGTAAGACACCAGAAAGCAACCAGGAGGACATTAACCTAATGTCATGGTTGCAGTTAAGCTGCTGGTTTATGAGCACGTTCCAGTTTCCAGTCAAATGGGAGAGATTATTCAGAGAAAATGATCCGCCACGGAACTCTTAGCAAAAGCGTGGGAACCTTTGGTGTAGTAAATCTTCACTGAGACTTTTCTGCACTTATTTTAGTTCTTTTTGCGCTGTTCGGGAAGGACTGGCAGAGCAAGGGTCCAAGCCGTCACCTTGTGAACTTGTAGCTGACTGTCCTACTAACAAGGAAATTAAATCATGGAGCTGTCGCCTCATTCGCACTCGCTATCATCACTACAGAGTGCTATTTTTTTTTTTTTATATTTCTTACCGAATTTGATTTATTGTGAAATTGGGATATGTTATGACAGTTTTTGTGCGACTTTTCAGCTCAAATTTGTCAGAACATACTCTGAACAGCACACGCCTGTGCAGTGAACCTATTCCACTGCACAGGAACAAGCTTCGGCTTGACACTGTTTTTAATTCCTTTCTAATGGCGTATGTACAATCGGTGTGCATGCAGCATATCAGTCTTTTGTCATGAAGAAAGAGAACCAGGACCCTCAGTATGATAAGGCACCCAATGCTTAGTTTACCCTTTCGGTGGTTAACGCATTCCAGCTGTGCGTCGTCCCTGAATCCTTTGTAAAAAAAAAATTCAGGACATGGCCAAAGGCGTCTGAGTCAAAAGATGCACTCTCAATGGAGGAGTGTGGGGGTGTAAGTGGTTGGATTTGCTTTTGTGTGCGTTCGCCACATAAGAGATCAAATACAGGATAACCTCAGCAGAACCTCGTTGCGCTTTCACTCATGAGGCTTCAATTACCGTGTGTTAGTTACCAGCCAATGGAGGGCCTCGGCGAAGTCTCGCCCATTCACCTCCATTCAACACACTCTGGTTCTCACACAGCTTTGCGAAACACCACTGGCTCTCCTGCCTGCAGGCACTGATGCAAGGCAGAGCTTGGGAAAACTAAAACCCAGCCAACATGGCCTGCTAATTGCAACATCTTGCACCAATCGGTGAGGATGAAAACACAGCGGAAGTCTTGACACAGCCCAGCAGTGCTATAGCTGCCAGGTCTGTTCCAGGACATAAACCCTTTAGAGGAAATAATAGTTTAATACAAATCCATGTTTCAAATGCTTCCAGGGTGATTTGTAAAAAAAAAATATTTTATTTATTTATTTTTTTTTTTCAAATGTATGGTCACTTTCTGTTATTGTATGTGCAAATAATTTTGTATGTTTTAATTCCTGTGTGTGTAGGTCCTCCTAGTGAACAGCCGTCCGGCTCACAGGGATTACATTGGCCGTGAACTTGGCTAGCGGTGGGAGTTCCCACTGACCTGGCTATCTTAGCAGAAAATGCCTGTTTTTCAGAACTGCTTGACCTAATCTTGATTTCCATACACTGTAATCACAAGAAGGGAGTACAGAGCTCTGGCTCTATCTTGTTGAGTTTAGTCAATAACCAGAATCAGTACAATAGTCATACAAAATACACCACCAGCACTGACAGCCTGCTTGGACCTCAGCATTTCTTGACTTATTGCCTATGCAGAGTGAGGTCTGCTTTACGACTTGTTGGAAGAATAGGATGGCTCCATATAATGGCTCCATAAAACCTGACAGAAGCAATAGATACAAAAGTTCCTACAAATGTTGGACCTGCAAGAACATATTTATGGTAGTCTGAGATGTCTGACAGCTGGAATTTTATTATTTTAATCACCAAGATGAAGCAGTTACTGTATCTAAATGAAAATGTGGGTGTATGGGGAAAAATGACGTTTTGTATGGCTAATTATAATATTCCATAATGCTTTATTTTTATCAAGACCTTTTTTTTTTTGGTTATAGGGCTATTATGGAAATAATTAAGGTTAAGAAGGTATATTTCCTCTTTACTTGTATAATAAACCTGTCCAAAACACTTATAGCATGCCAAACCAAGGCCTGTAAATATTTCATTGCCTTATAGGTGTTTTTTTTGTTTTGTTGGATTATTAGTTTATTGCGCAATATAGATTTACTTAAGTAAGATAGCTCTTTCATCCAAGAGTGTTACGCTGCCCTGTGATGTAGCATGAGCAGCTACCTCACCCTTCCCAGTTGGTAGTTTCGGCATGATAGTGGAGAACTGTTCTCCAGCCTGTCCCAACGTGCACCGTGTAAGACATTAGAAAGGATCATATCATTCATAAATGTCTTGCATCCACAGACAGACAGACAGTTTCTAAATTTCTGCCCAAAATAAAAAAAAAAAACCCCTCATCCCTATACCAGAACTTTATGTCCCATTCGCCTTTTCTCATATCAAAATTTGCTTTTCCCATCTGTAAAGGATAACGTGCCATTCCAGACCATGTGCAGTAGACTAAATCTGCCCACTGTTGACGTCTTCACCCCAAAATTATTCTCTCTCATTCACTGTTCACTACAGTAGACCCCCATGCTCTCTTTTCCATTCCAGAGTTATGACTCTTTTGAGACGCAAGTCTATATGTTGAATCCAGGTGTCCTTTTAGTGACCCTTATCTGAGTTTGAACTGAGGCTCTAGGTGTCTTTCCTAGTGCTCACAGAGCTACCTGTTGTTTTAGGATGTTGTTTAGAGAAAACTCATCCATGTTTCTAGAATCCAAACAGACCCTAAACGTATCCTTGCTAATGGCTGTAGCAGAGGAATCGTCAAACGGACACATTATCGTAGTGTCTGCGCCCAAAGCTCAGTGATCCATTCCTGTGCACTCATGCACTTTTTGTTAGTTTAAAAAATATTAGGCCCTCCAGTTGGAGATTCCATGATTCCACCACCATGGCGTCCCTTGGACCTGTTGACTGAAGATGGTTTTGGCTACAACCTCTACAGGTCAGCAGGCTGCTAAAAGTTGTTTCCCCCACCCCAGGAGCACTGGATTGAGTTTCACAAACAGCAAGCCTGGATGTCTCCAATGAGCCTGGAGCCCCAGAGTCAGCATGGGGTTTGAGCTTGAAGGAAGAAGCTTAAAGAAGTTTCAGCCAATATCAATACCTTGGTTAAGGATTGCAATGTTCTGGCTATGGACACCCAGAGCACTATGTGATATGTTGTATCACTCTTGACATTTTTAGCCTTTCTAGTCTCAGATTTATTGTTAGCTTGAAAAATAACTGGGCATTTGTCTTTATTCATCCTTACATCTATATGTTGACAATTTCATTGTACTGCATTGTGTTTCACCGCGTCTGTACTGATCTATTTTCCAGGTATTTTAAACATGTTTAATTATCAATACATGACACCATTCTGTGCCTTTCAAATAAAATGAAATAAGAAATCTCTTTTATTTATAATATCTATCCAGGTGTGATGATAGACCTTCGTGGCTGTGACCATGCAAATCATGGGCCATAAAAACTATAGCTATAACACTATATAGAGCTTAACTGTTGAAGATTCAAAGATAAATATTGTTTTTAAAACCTATGCATGTCATTTCCTATTTTTCTATTTGATAGGAAATAGGAAAAATAGGTTGCAATCAGAGACAAATATGTGATAAATGTTAGTTTCTAAGTTGTCATACTAGATAGACATGCATACTTTATACGAGTTTTTGAGTATTGAACGTCTGTGCAAATCCCAGATAGCACCAACGTTGAAATGTGATTTTTTTTTCATTTTCTAAGACGTAACATTAATTGTTTGTATCCTAAGGAGATGTGGAGCACATGAATGTAATGGGTACAATTGACTTTGTGTAAGTTGGAAAGCTGAATTTTGCATCGAAAGCCAAAATATAAGTGTGTTAAAAAGTGCTACGCTAGTTTATTTTTCGTATCTTCGTGAGGACAGTTGAAAATTTTAATTGAACTGAAATGTATAAAAGGTGTTTATGGGTGTAGATGGTTTTTGTAGTCTCAGGCTGGACAGCTGGAAGTGTTGACTTTGTTGTTGTCACTTCTCTGTCTTGTAGCAGCTACTGCATTACTTAAATGACATGTGTCCGCTCCTCTGCCTTTGTGTAGCTCTCAATTACCAGATTTGGTCTCCTTGCACATGGAAAACACTCCTAACATACATGTCTGCTGACTCATTCGAAGCTTTATGAATTCATGGAGACCTGCAAATTCAGGGTGTGTGATCGTTTGGAGTGCTGGATGGGACATGACCCTATAAAATACCCCTGTAACTTCTCGCTGTCTCAGTAGGTGGTGGACTGGACACCACTACATTGCATAAATAGCTTTTTGATAAGAACAGGGCTATATGACAAGACTCAAATGGCAAACAGTTAATCAAACCACAAACATGGGATTTAAAATAATAATTTTTTTACTCTGTGAAAAAACACTGGTCGGCACAGTAGACGCAGAAACAGTACATATAAATGTGCTCTTGCGTCATGCTTTGGAGAACATATCTCCTCACCTGTCCCATGTTCCTTGTGGTTGTCCTTATTGGAAGTTTAATCATGCTTTTGGACAGCCTCTTTCTGAACCCTGTAGCCTCCTAGTGCTGGCTGTAATGGATGAATCTGTTTGGAAAACCTCTGGCCATTAAATGGAAATTTGGCGTGACAGCTTGGGAAGTTCTGTACTAGTAGGAGGGACCAGTTCTGTTTTTATTCTTAAGTAGATTTTAGGGGATAGAAGTGGAATGACAAGAAAGAAAAACTAATAAAGAGGGAGAATGTAGTGACATATAAGACGAACTTTAGACCAAATCACTATTCACTGGTCATGTTTTACTTTGTACTGACTTTCAATTAAAAGAACAGTAGGGTTTGATTCTAATTGTTGTAATAAATCAGAAAAATATAAAAACAAGTTAATTTGCACGTCATGAATTATGTATTATGTGTATACAGCACTTCCCAACACGACAGTTTAGCTCCACCTGCATGGGAAATGAGGCAGTAATGTAAACAGTCCGGCAGAAGAAAACTATTCAAACACAACAAATGAAGCATGGTTCGGAAAAAGAAGACCTCACTGTACAAAATGAACACTAATCCTGTGTAAGAGGGCAAAAATGTAAAAAAGGAAAAGTCAAGTGGAACAAAATAAGGAACCTTACATGTTGTGTCTGGACATGTGGAAAACACTGACTTCATGTGTGATCCTCATTTGTAGATTTATTGGCAACTGGCTTAGTGGCGTGACCCCACACTTGTGCCACAGTTCACTGAACAAAGACCCACAAGATTCCATGCAATCAAATTAAAGTGCATTTTTAAGGATGTTGGGCAATACAGATATTCAGAGGTGGACAGTAACGAAGTAGATTTACTTGAGTACTGTACTTAAGTAGAGTTTTTGAGTAGTATTTTTTTTGTGGAAACTTATGACTTTCACTTCACTACATTTGAAAGACAAATATCGTACTTTTTACTTCACTACATTTCTATCAAGGGTCTCGTTACTCATCATTTTTAATTCTGAAAGTGGATGGTTTTGGGATTGTTTTTTCCCCCGGGTGACAGCCTATCAGTAATTATTAGAGTTACGTCACGTCTGATGTAGTCTGTTGTCATGTCAGCGTGGAGCACGTGCCAAACCCCCCTCGGGAATGTACGTATCTGCGGACAGCATGCACGTTCTTTCTGCTTTCCAAAATGTTTATATTTTCTGAAAGGATTAAAGATTCATTTTGTTTTAAGTGTGTGCTGTATAGAGGAAGCTAACTCTACAAGCTAGTGAGAGGCATTAGGTATTGTATGTGTTGTGCCAATAATGCAACAATGCAGTGAAAAAAAATTTACTTTTAATACTTAAGTATTTTTAAAAGCAAGTACTTCAGTACTTTAACTTTATATTTGACCAGTGATATCTGTACTTTCACTTAAGTAATAAATGTAAGTACTACGTCCACCTCTGAAGATATTTAACATTTGGGGGAAATTTAGACCCCCTTTTTCTGTCTGGATGTGTTTTACAGCATTCTTTGCTAGGAGAAGATGGGGAGAAGTGACTAATGCTGTTTAGATTTGATTATTCGGTGTGATTCACAATCTTTTGGCCATGCAACAGTCAGTGCCTACATTTTTTCGGGTGCAAGTCAGCATGATCAAAGTGGCCAATTTGAAAACATCGTTCGGACAAAATCAGATCTCCATGTGTCCTGGAACTGATGTAGCACTGAGAAATCCAAACAATTTACTAGTATTTATATTGATGTAGATTAAATTTCATGTAAAGTCATGCAACCATACTGGTACCACGGAAGTTTGAGTTTCCTGGAATTCATTTGCGTTTCTTCAGTAAGCACAGACTAGACACAGACTAGTGTAACTTTTTTTTTCTTTGCTTGGCCAATCTTTCTTACCTTTGTGAGTAGGATCAGCATGGATGGTGTACTGTATGCATAAGTAGGATGGTGCATGGATAAACACTACAGCATACACATCAATGAAAAAAGGACCTACGATCCTTGTTACACAGTATGTACAGACATGAGAAGATCATGGGAGGATCATACAAACTGTGCACAGAAAGGCCCGCGGTTGACCTCAGAACCTTCTCACTGTGAGGCGTTAGTTGTTAAAAATGTTGTTAGTTTATTAGGAAAGATGACCGTAGATTTATTTTATATTTCTTAACTTTGCAGGTGATTTTTTTCCACCTATGGTTTGATAATGGAACTGAAGGGTCCTAATGCTACATCCTGCCATAAAGTTAGGCTTAATTACACTAGTTAATAAATAAATAAATATGTGACTAAGAAAACGTATGTGATTATAGGAACTTGGGCCTCAGACCATCTGAATTCATGTTAAAACCCTCTGACTGTTCAGAGTCATGTTGTGTAAAAGGCGTGAGAGAGAGAGAACGAGAGATGTTACTGAACCTGCAGATCAGGTTTTGTTGTCGTCTTAGTCAGGAGACATTTTAAATCATGCACAGGCGTGAATACAGAGGAGCACAGAGCGGACAATCTCAGGAAAACTAATGTTCTTCTTGTTGCAGGTGAGCGAATGAAGAGCCATTTTTAAAATATATATAACTGTAACCGAGCTGGAACTATTGCTTTAGCTAGGAATCTTAAAATATCATTTTTTAGTCGTAAGGCAGTCAGAGAAACAAAGCTAAAGTGAATCATTTTCTTTCAGGAAACAGCTGAATACTCCCATGTCTGACTCGTCTATTATACGTGGTTTTAAATAAATAAACCAACTAAAAGGATTACGAAATTTGCTTCTGAGGGACAAGATTTTTTTTTCTTCTTGAAAAAGAACTGACATAGTTTTCAGAAACAGTGTAGGTTCATAGTGAAATTACATGTTGCAACATACACCGATAGATATTTTTCCGGGGAAGACATTGTGTTGGGAATTCCAATAATAGTCATGTGCTGTATGGTTAAGAAAACAGTGCAATAAAAAAGTTTGCCCTTTACCTTATTTTCACTCTTTGTTGTTACATATTTGTCTCACTATATGGATAATATGATACCTAAGTATTGACTGAAAGAGAGAGAGAGAGAGAGAGAGAGAGAGAGAGAGAGAGGGGAGAAGAGTAAGAACAAATTTTTAGATATGCTCTTGTATGCTCTGTTGTGGTTTAAGAGGATGCGTGTTGTGTGAAAAGTCCAAACAGGGACTCCAGGACTGCCTTTGATAGCATTACTAAAATGGAGAGCTAGAAGGTGAACATAGGCTTGAGAGCACCGAGGGACTGTCATGTGACAGAGTTAGAGAGGAACGCAAATGCGATCCAAAGTCCAAAATGTGACACTGAAAGATATTTTTAAGGGCAAATCCAAACAGTGAAAACTCTGGTGACTCTGCAGACTGCAGTCCATGGCGGCCATGTTTGTAGGCTACGGAATGTTCTGAGAATTGGAGTCTCTTCCTGACACTGGCATGGCCCATAAAGCAACCTACTATTCCACCATCAACAAACCCGAGTGACCGTGTAGGAGTGACGAGTAGTGGTTGGCACCAAACATCCGAACATTTGACGGTTTTATCAAAACTGTCAATGCCCAAAGTCAACATCTGGGGTAATTAATAATTAATTAAACAAAATGAATAAACAAATAAGTGTTCAGCTTAGATTTAAAAACCGAGACTGTGTCTGAGTGCCAAATACTATTTGGAAGGCAGTAGTAACAGCGACATACAGTACAAGGAGACACAATCCTGATCAGAGGCCAATAGTAGGCCATTTACCACTTTAACCAGTGCTGTCTCTGTACTGTGATGATGATGATGCTTAAATCCGGACTGAAAGATTTCATGAATGTTATTCTTATGATGGCTGTGCTGTAAATAAAGGATTCAGGTACCTATCCAGTGATAAGGGAGGAGTTGAGTATTTTTAATAGAGGTCAAATTGTTTCTGGCTGTATCTGTTTGAGTATCTACACAAGCCGATGGTTCTGAAAGGGTTGGTTTGTTACATCTACATCATTTTCCCACCTCAACATGGCGTCATGAGTTTGAATGGGTAACTGGTGAAATGATTTTTTTTTTTAAATTAGTGGCAACATTGTTAACTACATAGTTATCTATTTGTTTGAATTTAAGTTAATACTCTGAATTGTCTAAGAGACTCAATTTTGTCATTGAAATAATAGATACAGTCATTGATACTACACTCTGCAGAACTTAGAACTGAAAAGAACTGAAGATTATTTTTGTTATCTATTAGACAGGAGAGTCACGCTGATCTAGTGGCACTAAGAGGATTTCCATAGTTATGATAGTTTCAGTCTAGGAGAGTGTATCTATGGTGTCAATATTAAATCCACGTCAGTATTAAATCAAAGATGTGTCTGCCGTAATTAGTGAAACTATGCTGCTCTCACTAGTCCTCTCTAATGATTGAGTACACACCTCTAATGCTACAATCTTCTCCGTCAGAGTGTTAAGTAGTCCAGATTTCCTAAAAACAAAACTATTACTAGTAACAGAAGAATGGCTGAACATTCTGCACTCCACACACTGAACAAGCTCAATGTTGGACATTTCCAATGTACTACACTGACCTTAGTCATGGTTTTCTGGTAAACATTTCAGGCAGATCCAGTGTGTATGGACTCTATTTACAGAGTTTAAATAATAATAATAATAATAATAATAATAATAATAATAATAATAATAAATTTAAGACAAAAAAGGGGGAAAATGTAAAAGTCAATTACTTTTTCAACTAATTATCAACTAATGATAGTGTAGAAAATTACTGATGATAAAAATGTCATGGCAAATGATGCAAAACAGGAACTCATTGCATTACATCATTACATCGTAATTATTAGAAGACGTCCCAAAATATTACCCTCTCTGTAATTACGTTTGTGTATGCTCCAGCTTTTCAGTCTTAGAGTTGATGAATAACAAATAATCAAAGAAGTTATGATTCCAGATTAAACTCATTTGAAAAAAATGTGTGAAATGAAAAAGTGAACATACATTTAAGACGTAGATTATTTTACTGTTAGAAGCTAAGGGTTGATTAAATGAAATATTAGTACTTAATTGCACAGGAGGGCAGTGTTGCAATGTTGGTCAATGTTTTAAGTTTGTTTTTCTAAATTTCTTTTTCCTGTAGATTTCGTGTTGCATTGCTTGTGTCATGTGCATTTCACTGGGCTTTAGTCAGGTAAGCTGATCCATTGTTTTCGTGAAATAAAAATGCTTGCTTGCTTACTGACTGTCCGACTTATTTACTTACTTACCGTGGGATCCAAAAATCTGAGACATTTTGAGAAAATTCTAAAAAAAAAAAAAAAAAAAAAAAAAAAGGCAACATCAGGACTATTTCTAGGTCCCTATTTAAATGTAAGCAAATTTGTGATATTGACCAAGTTATTAGCTTTTGTACAGAAGATCAGATTTTCCCTGAGTCCTATCCCTTCCACTGAGGCACGTGTTCAGAAGACACACCAATGAATTTGATCTAAGATGGTTTATCAGGTTTTCATCTGTGACAGTTCACCCTGTCATTACAGCAATAAGGGCACATACCAAATATTAACAATTTCTGAAATTCATGCAGATATTTCTGGTATAAGTTTTACTATCGGTCTTAGACTTGTGGACCCCACTGTACTTATTTTTCCCTCCCTTATTTAATCACTATTATACTTACCAGTTAAGTAAATTTATGAATTTTAACCGTCCTTCATCATGCACAATTTCTTAAGTATTAAAGATATAAATGAAATGATACGTCATATTGCACATGTAAGTTACAGCTTGAAAGCTTAACACTTTTTCTGCAGTTTCTAGCATTTTGTACAGTTAATTAACTAATAAGTAGGCATTTTAAAATTATTTCTGAACTCTAAGATGTACAATGAATTCCTCTATTTTATTGATTAATTACATGATTTCATCCCTTCAATGTATTCTACTTCTTTCTGTCAGTGGCTACAAAAATGTGACAAAGAAAGCCGTGCCATTTCCCACAAAAAAAAGGTAACCAGATTTCCTCTTTGGAGGTTTTGTGCAAAGTAGTGTTCTGTTCGTGTTGCATATAAATGGAACTGGAACATTAGAAGAAAAACTATGAATGTAATGACTATTGCTATATTCACCGTCCTCTTCAAAAGTATTGGAACAACATTTTGTGTTGAACTGGGAAGATGAGAATGGATGATAGACGCCGAATTTCGTTTTTTTTGTTTGTTTGTTTGTTTGTTTTCATATTTGATATTTACGGCAAGATACTTTAACTTTGTATCTTGAAGATGGTACCTTTGGTGCCAGACCCCCACCCACTTTTTAGGTGAACAAAATTATTAGAACAGATGGTCTTAAAGTAAATTCAAGTAAATTATATGTAATATTTGGTCACATATGCCTTGCTTGCAATAACTGCATCAAGCCAATCTATTTGTATAGCCAACACCCAGACTGTTCATTTCTTATTTTGTGAGGCTTTTGTAGACTTGTACCACAGCGTCTTTCGGTTGTTGTTTGTTTTGGAGGGTTTCTGCCGTCGGTTTCCTCTTCACGGGGTGAAATGCATGCTCGGTTGGGTTATGGACTGGTGAACGACCAGTCTAAAACCTTCCACATCTGACCCCTGAAAAAGTGTGTTTTGGGTCATTGACTTGCTGTATGATGAAGTCTGATGAAGATGAAATTCCTCCCAATTAGAATAGATGCATTTTTCTGTAATTTGGCAGACGGAATGCTTATCTAGACTTCACAGTTTATTTTGTTTGAATTCACGGAGATGTTTGAATTTGTGGATAGTGACGGAGACTTTGGAATTTTGCAGAGAGAAATTGAGCCGTTTGAATTCCCAGACAAAGACAGAGTTGTTTGAATTTGCGTTCTTGCTCCACAACGCTGGCTGTACCTTTTATACAGAAATCAATTCTGGCTCTGTTACTATCAATTGCTCCAACTCAGAGGTGGACTGAAAGGACCCCCATTCAGACCTATTACACAGAACGTTGAGGTGGGATAAAGGCACAACATTCCTGCCTTGAATGGGCTCTCTAGAAAGGGGCTTATGATTTTCTGGGCTATCTGGAGCAAATACTCTAATACATTTCCTGCCCTGTACAGTTTCCGAACCACATGACATTGCGGGCAGTTAGGATGCACCTATAGAAGTTTCTGAGGATTCCCAGTGACATGAGAACATTCCTCAGCCTCCTCTGGATAGGTCCTCACTGATATGACACGCAGAGGGCATGTGTTGTCTCTTCGGTTTCCTCAGGTCTACAATGGTCTCTTTGGCCTTGGGGCCTTGCTGATGATTAGGGTGAGATTGTTGTTCTCATTCCTTTTCTGTGATCAGATCAATGACTGTTTTATCATCTTCGATGATGCTGTTATCCCCATGGATTGTGACTCAGTCCTAAGAGAAATGTGAAATGAAAAGCACAAACTTCAGGGGTGCCTGTGTTCATGATTACAGTGTCACATTAACTTGTCAAGGTGGACCATCTGGAGCCTTCATGTGAGGAAATCCCAGATCCAGTTGCACATGATGGAGGCCAAGGTCATGTAGCCTAGTTGTAAGTTTGGAGTGGATGATTATATTAAAGGCTGAGATACAGTCAGTCTGACATACTGTAGCTGTCCTTTTTTTACAAGTGGGAGAGAGTTGTGTATATTTAGCGTTTGAGATTATGTCTTCTATGAATCACTTTAGCCTATATATAAATGTATTAGAGTAGAAATTTGCACTGACACAGTAGAGTATGGTAGAGTACATGCAAAGCCTTGCCACTTCTGGTGTTATCCATGGTGCAATGCGTCTCTAGTCTTCGCTTGTACGGCTTTTTGCTATCTTTTATTCTCTTGGAAACATACAGTACCTTGCTTGTTTGTAAGCCGTGGCATCTCCGGATCTATAAGCCACAGAGCAAGCATGTAAACTGGACTGGACTTGTGTAAATGGTTTTCCTCTGTGCAATATTTTCTATGCCATGTGCTGATGTAGGCTGTCACAGTGGAAGTACACTCCTCTGTGTTTACTGTAGAGTTTTCTTGTGAGCCAGCTCTCCTGAAAACGTTCCACACAGCAAGTGCAAAGCAGTCGCTCAACACAAGCTTCTTCAGAACAAAATTCAATAACTTTACTTACTGCATAGTGGCGCTTTGTTTCAGCATCTGCCTGTATGCTGAGTATAAAAAGAGGGTGACGTGGTCTGAGCATTCAAGATGGGGTCATTGCTTATCTTTGTTGGAATTTTCAAATCTTCAATGAATGTTATAGATTGCAATGTTTTAAAATGCCCTATGGTACAGAAAACAGCATTTTCATGGAGTTTCATATACACTGAAATCATGTACTAAAATGAATGTTGTCTTAATGTCCAGTTGAGGTAGAACTATACCACAGCACTACATTCCCTTAGTAGGTTAAAGGGTTGGCATTTCATACGTAACACTTCTGTTAGATGCCTGCAGATGCCTGATCTCCTCTGTGAGTGTCTAGCTGAACTGCAGAGTCTAGTGTATCCTAATTTAGTCACCTTTCTGTAAAAATAAAGCCAATTTAATTTGGCTTTATTAATTTGGGTAATTTCTCTTAACTCCTCCGTATTGTTTGGGTGCATTGGTCAGTAGTAGGCTCGGTAGAGCCAGAATGTTTAGCCTTTAGCCTTGCATGTAATCCTCCTCTAATATACTTCTACATGGAAACCATATGCCCTGTCTATCCAAATAAGTGAATTCCTTTATATAATTACTGTACATGCAAAAGCTATGTCAGATATTGTAGACTGTGGGTATGAACTATTGGTGTTGCTACAGTAGGTGTTTGTTCAGGTCTTTTATTTTTAAATATTATAATGTGCTGCGTTTTCTTCTCGAACAGAAGGACCTCAGTGAACAGGAGCTTCAGTTCATTATCAGAATCCTGTCCATTGGACTGGTGGATGCTGACCCCAACATTTTGTACCACTTGAAAGAGTACCGAGATCTGCACAGAATTCCTACCTGAGAATGACATCCTCCTCCATAAGACACACTGCTGTGCTAAGCAACAGTCATGACACTTCCTTTCTGATTCGAAGGAGAGAACTTCATAGCAATAGAAGTTTTTAGTTAGCTTTTAGTTATATTTGAGCTGGCAGGAGATTTCGTGGTCTGCATCATATTAGATGGTACTACAGCTAAGAAACTGCAAAATGTCCAACGCAGTTTACACACACAAAATTGCAAATAAAGCGCTCGAAAAATACACTCATGCACATTACCTCAATTTTATGACCTTGACAATGAAATGAAACAGCTAAATAGTTCATACTATACTATATACTAAAACACTTCTAATGTGTCTGAAAGCCCTTTAATTACTTAACTGATGGGTTTTGTACCAGTCGTGAATTCCACTGTAACAAAGCTATGTTTTTCTTGGAATAAAGAGACAATTGTCATTTATTTTTGCAAAGTGCTTCTTTAAAAATGAGTTTGTATTTCATCAGATTTTTATAATCATAATTTCAGTGTTTCACTGAATCCTTATTTAGTATAAACTCAGATCAAGAGTCATTAATGGTAAGAAAAATTTCCCTTCTTGATTGGAGACTGAATGTTGTATATATTTGTGTATTTGATGTTAATGGAGGATGTTTTTTAATATGGCATTTATAACTATGCCAGCTCTCTGAGAGCAGCTATTGTTGTGGTTTTGATTACCTGAAACCATTTTAACACAATAACATCAACCACACTAGTACCATACACTAGTTGGGCTATTGTATGTTTACATTGCTATAGTAGTCTTTTACCTGTTACATTGACATCACCATCACATAATCTTTAACAAAGTAAATTTTGTGACAACAGAGCATTTTTAACTGTTGAATGGGACAAATTGGGACAGGATTCCTACAAAACACTGAATAATCTCTGGATATCTCTATCACTGGAAAACAAATTTTATTACATCATAATTTGAAAATAATTTTTTTGTGTTAACATCATACAGCTTTAAATAATAATCTATGGTGATTTTGAATCAATGATTATTTGTAGCAGTAAACATAGCTGGAGCCTGCAGAACAAGCCATTTGATAATATCTGAATCCTACTTTTAAAAAATTGTCCTAGAATGTTTTGAAAACCTTCACAATATTGAATGTCGAACTCAGGAGAAGGTAAAACTCAATAATTATCCGGAAAAAAGCTTGAAAGACATGTTTAGTACAAGGTTCTGAGGATGACTGTGAAAGCGGAGAAGTGTTAAGTTCAAATAGTTATTACTCAGGAACTGTAAGTCGGATTGAGGTGAAATTTGGTGTGGCATGTCATTCTGCTTTACTCTAATTAGATTGTTAGTTATCGAGGAATTCGTTTGCAAACAGTGCCGGGTTCAGCCAATCTGTTGTAAGCAGGGACTTCACATGATTAGCATTGAGCTTTTGTCAAAAACATGATAAATATGTTTGGCTCAAGAACAGTTAACAGTTCTTGGACCCCACAGATCACCGCTTGTGACTATATTCAAGCTTGGTGTTGGTAAGCCTAATGACTTTAAAGACCTTGATCAATGATCTTTATTATCATGTTATTGCTTTAATAAATCATCTACAAGGTATACAATAATCTGAGGCAGCTGTTTCTCTCATCACTCAAGTTAAATCCCTCACACAATCCATTTATAAGAAACTTATGGGGCTTTTTTTGTCTGTGAGTTCTGGTAAGAGCTAAAAAATCATGTGTGAAGAACAATCATATTTTCCAGTATAAATCTCTTTAGCAAGTTACTTTAATGTCTCTGGCAAGCTCTCTCTAAGTGTTTTTATCTTGAGAGAAAGTAAGTTGAGACTGACCTCCAAAAATCTTTTGTAATTTTCTATTCTAGCAAGAACATGATCTATAGAGTACAGCCCTTGATCTAGGAGAACTTATAATGCTGAGGCATTTGAGTTGGATTTTAATGAGTAAAATTTATTTTTCCCCCAGTAAAACTGGCATGCTAAATTATAAAATAGAAATTACCATGTAATATTACCATGTACAATTATCATAATTGGATCACTTTTGCTGTCTGTTACTCATGGTTTGTACATTAGAACCTTTATACACAATACAGAATATACGTTCCCAGTGGTCCAGTTGTGGTATCTAACATCAGTGTTTATCTTCAAACCTGCAAAGTTTTCCTTTCCAAAGTGTAACCTATAATTTCATTATCCTATGTAAGGTCAATCAGTCTGTCATTACAGAAAGTGTGGGAAATCTGGGTTCAGTCAACATAATGATCGCTCTCAGATTGCCACAGCTGTCGTTTTTGGTCATTTATTTGAACTGGTGCATGTGTACTGCAAAGTAACTTATGTATGACCGATCTGGCCTTAACCAAGTAAGTAAACACACCCCCTGAATCTCCGAGCCCCATTTGGAAGAAAACCCCACTTAACATTTACATTGAGGTAGACCAGATACCACATGCCTGGTGAAAATATTCAACTATTCAAATGGCCATAGATGTGTCTGCTTTTAAACACTTGCACTGGCTTAAGTGAGTGGTAGAGTGGCCATATCCTGCATTCCACTAGTGTTTTAAGAAACCCTATTTCGAATCGCTATCGTTATTTCCGCTTCCCTTTACCTTTGATATAGTTTGTATTCTCCTGTGAATTTTGCCAGAGGTCATGAATCCGTTTAACCTGGACCTTGATATGAATCATTTAGTAATTGAAGTGAAACTGGCAGGAAACATGTGTAGCTACAAGAATAAAGAATTTGTCTTTTCATATCCATGGATTTATTTTTATAAAATAAGGGTTGTTCTTTTTTTTTTTTTCTGTACTAGCCACTTAGAACAAAAAGCACACACCTAATCAGCAAGCTAGATAGACGATCATTGCCCTTGATAACTATCCAGTAATCGGCCACTCATTCTGAGTCATGGGGTGAAATCAACAGAAAATTACTGTAGAAACACATCACTTGATACAGAGAAGGATTATGGATGTTCAACTGTTTGAGCTTGGCAATATCTCAGGGTTATACATTTTTCCAAAGAATGGTGTGAAGAGCAAGAAAGAAGCATCCAGGCGGGAACACCTTCTTGATGAGAGACGTCAGAGGAAAACGGTCAGTCTCTTTCCGAGCTGACAGGAAGGCTAATGGAAGTCAACCAAAATTGTGAGCGAAGAAAAAAATACGACACATCCAAACTTGAGGTGAACAGGCTGCAACAGCAAAAGATCAGGACCAGATGATACTTTACCACTGTCCATCTGTCCAGTTTTGGTGATCATGGTTCTCACTGCAGAATGTAGTTGTGCCTCCTGGGATGCTTTTCTGCTCACCACGGTTGGAAAAAAGTGTCTATCTGAGTACCTGTATCCTTGCTGTCAGCCTAGAACCAGCATTGCCATTTTCCTCTGACCTCTTGGAAGACATACACTAGAAAGTGGATTAAAGTGCCCTCTGCTGTGAATGTGAGCACCATGGCTGCCTCATCCCTCCAAGCATGCCATAGATCAGTGTCCTACAACAGCAGGAGCAACACTCATCGCCAGGACAGTCACTGACAATAACAATCTCTGTTGTACCTCATAGGGATCCTACTTTCATATTCTAATCAGTGTTATTTTAGACCAGCTCTCCGTTCATCCTGTCGTTGGAGTGGATTTGTTATGATGGCCAAGGTCATGTGAAAGTGTGCCCATTCTACGTGCAGTGTGTGTCTCAGCGTGTGTGTTTCATTGCCTGGCCTCCTGTGGCTCTGTGCTCTAGAGAGGGAAATGGCTGTGCTTTTATCTGTTCTTTTGAAGTGCCCAACTACCTGCATTTGCCAACTTCGCAAACACTGGCCATTATCTAGCATTAAATGCCACATGCATGTTAACTACTCATGTGCCAAAAAAAAAAAAAATCACTTTGTGTCCAGTTGTGTTGAGTTTTTTGCTGGCAATGTGGAATGTATGGTCTAATTTTAGTTGATTCATTCATCTCCAGGCTTAAACCTTATTCTATCAAGCTGAAATTATTAAAGGAAATTGAACTCTGTACAAGAGAAGAATTTTCCCCATCATTTGAACTGATGGATTTCACAAAACCCCACCAATTTACAAAGTTAATACTTCTTAATGAATGCACTGCACGTAAAAGCTGTGAAGCTGTAAAAATTTATTTTGTGCAGTTACACTGCAGGGGGGGAAGAAAAGCTGTTACAGTGTCTAACAAGCAAGGCCATGCCAGAGGGAGTTAATTGTGGCTATTAGATTGCGTACAACATGCCATTTAGGGCCCAATTTGGTGTTTCTGTGCCAGACACAAAGAGATGAAGCCGCCCCCTCCTTGTCCTGGGTGTCTGCTATCAAGCATGGTTGCTGTGAAGTCTCTTAAGCTCAGGGTGACTGAAAGTGCTGAATGGGGATCTCAGAGAGATAAAGATGCTTGAGAGATAGATAGCGCTAGATAAGGTGTGTGAAAATGTAGAATAAGTTGACATGCAGAGGAAAAGGCATTAAATATGGAATACATGGGGTGGGGTGGGGGTCATAATGTCAGTATCAAGAGCTTGCATGGAAGGAGTAAAAGAATTTTCTAAAAGAACAAGGAAGATGATTTATATAGTAACACGGACATACAGTACCTTGATGGAATCCGCTGGAATTTAAATTCCTTGCATTATGCCAAGAAAATGGTAGAAAGGCATCCCACCTCACCATTTAAAAAAGGCGTATAAAAAAGAGAGAGTGATGGAAGTGACCATTGTATCACCCCAGGCTTGCTGTGGGGTTGCTGCCAGAGCCAACATTATATCATACTAAACATCACACTCGTATATCACGTTGAAAATTCTAGCGCATATATCACATTGAAAATTCCTCCCATATATCACCTTGAAAATTCTAGCACATACTGTATATCACGTCGTCCACCTCTGATTGCACCAGTGGTGATAAAACCTGCAGTGTTCTTCTATCTGTTGTTTGGGTTTTGCTAAATATGATCATGATGCATCATGATGCATCATATCATCATGATAGTAATGGTTTTACTACCATTGCAGTAAAACAACCTCCAAGGGAAGCCTGTCAATATAATCATGATTCTCACTACCTTAGGTTTCATGTGTCTACATATACATATATGTGCACAGGTTCTCTCTCTCTCTCTCTCAACATTTACCATTTATGCTAAACTTTCAATTTGTCCAATTGCAATTGGAATGTTTTTTTTTCCCGCCTACCCATGATACTTTCTAACAACAACAACAACAAAAAAAAAACTCTCGTTGGTTCCAACATTTGCCATTACACAGTTGAAATTAAATATCGTGATCAGGGTTTAAACATAAACGTTAACCATGTGAGCAGTCCCCCACACATCTCTAGTTAGTTGCTGTAGCTTCACCTTACACTGGAAAAAAAACAAAAACCTTTAATTGAAACAAATTTATTCAGAGAAGAACAAATTCCCCATAAAGAAAGAATTATTTTCAACAAAAAACATGTGTGCCACAATTATTTTTACCCATGGAAATGGTTGCGAACACAATGTAACTGAAGCATGTTTCCCATTTAAATTGTACATTGTTGAGTTGATTGGAGTGTGTATTATGTAATCTATGATTTCCTGATTAACCGGGATATAAATATGAGGTGACACAGAGGCCAAATTCCCTTGGTTATCCATCAACATGGGGAAGATAAGAGAACATGCAAACCAAACTAGGGAGAAGTGTGTTGACCTTCATAACTCAGGGAGTGGTTATATAT
>JAOVYU010000040.1:4067470-4077764 GCA_025674565.1 Synodontis membranacea | reverse complement strand
TGCCTGTATTTGTTTGTCCATAGCTGTCTGCCTTATACCATGTGCATATGTGGTACATGTACACAACAACAACGACACTGTTGCCAAAAGAAAAAAAAAGGAGTGTCGAGGAGGAACTTGAGTGCCAAGGACTGTTTGGTGCTTGTCATGATCCTTGGCTTTTGGTTATGCTGACTTTATTCCTCTCTCTCTCTCTCTCTCTCTCTCTCTCTCTCTCTCTCTCTCTCATCCTCTCACCTCCTTTTCGTACTCCAGAATGGAGCCAGGATCTGAGCAAAGTGTCAGGGACAGTTGCTGCTTATTTTGTATTTAGTCTAGTACACTTTAGCGCCATTCATACATTGTTTACAAAAGAACCTATCTCAGCACTGCGTTGCATAAAGGTATTTGTTTCCCGCGAGAAATGTAAAGGGACGCTGCGTGACTCATCATTTTAATAGTCAACATAAGTGTGCTGTCGTAGAATCTAAATTCAGTGAAGACAATGAAGTAAGAAGAAGGAAAAAAAACAAAACAAAAACCCACACACACAGAGAAGAGAAATGCTGTCTTTTAACCCAGTATCACCAGTCATTGTTCGTGTGTTTCTTCGCTTTATGCATGTATGTTTGTGAATGTAAGTGTGAAACCTTGACATTAATCTCTTTGGGTAAATGTGTTTTGGAGTGATTACAATCACCATGAAACAAATGGAGGGTCTTATTGCTCCCAATTTCATATGACACTCTTGCTCTTTCCCTAAACAATCAACAGACTACAGTTGTGTCCTGTACTCACTTAGGGTCAGGTGAATTCACTGCTTTTTGTTCTGTTTTTTTGGATAATCTGATGCTGAAATACACACGTAGCTATATTACAGTCTCTCGTCAGACATGGCTTGTTACTTTTCAGCAGTAATGTGGATCTGTTTTCAGCTTCCTTTAAGAGACTTTCTCATCAAAGAGCTTGGATCATCCCCGAGATTGGACAGATGTTTGAATGTCTCGCAACACTGGATCTTTGGTTTTTTTGTTGTTTTTTTTAAAGTATTATTTGGCCAAACAGAAATGAAAACAAAACAAGAACTACTCCAGGTACAATCTTGAGTAATGAAGACACACCAAAACGCTTTAAATTCAGATTCGGATTCTGTTTAGTTTTTTGTTTCTTTTCCATTCGATATACTAGTGTTCCCCTCTTTTGAGCCTTTTTTTTTATTTTTTTTTTTTATAAATAATATTGATTGACTGGAGCTAGAGACACTTAAATGGTTTTAATACTTGCACCTCTGCCGCGTGCGTGTGGATGGTCAGAATTCAAAAATGCATGTTCAAACCATTTTAATTTGTAAATCAGAGTTTGATTATGGGAACTATTTGATATAAAAGTGAATAAAACTGGAATGCAGAACATTTTACAATTTGTGCAGCTATTATTTGTGTAATTGTAAAAGTAAACTCATCTCAGTTGCACTTAAAGGTTGCGCCGAAGCAGTCATTTTATTATTTAAAATACAGGTTGGAAAGTACACATTTACAAAGACGGAACTAGTAGAACTAGTACGTTCAGTGCATGCAAGCAGAATTATGAATGTAGTCAGTATTTTGTTAGAAAAAAAAAAGAATTTGTTTGATTTCAAAATGAAACCCGCAGACTGGACAGTAAAAACAGGAATTAATGCTTGTGCGCAGTTGTGATTAACAAGTGCTAAGTGCAGTTTTACCATAGTAGTGGTTTGTGTTTAACGGGAGCAATTAAGTATTAGAGATGGTTAATTACAAACGAAACGACTAGTAGAAACTATTCTACCACTAGGAACTGTATTTTGCTCTATCCTTTAGACACTGTGAATTGTACTCTTTTTTTATTTATTTTTTTTTTTGTATTTATTCATTACTCTTATTTTTTCCTATTTAAAAAAAACTTTGTTGAACTTCTCCGAGTCTGAAAGAAATGCATAGTGGTTCAATATGCCAGAGTGGAACAATATGATGGACAGACACTCCTACTGACCCAGATGTACTGAACAATAAGCTCTTGTTAGGTGTTCTGCTCATTGTTATTGTTGCTCGGTTGATCGTGAGGCCGATATCTGCAGCAGATGGCAAAAGCAGCAATGGCTTTATCTCCATCAAACATCTGGATCACGCAGGTATTTCCTCGCGGGTATGCCCCGCGAGTGACAGAACCATGTGACACAGCATTACACCCTGTAAGTGTCCACGAGTCCTCACATGATACCTCCACCTAGGAGAGATTGGCACAGGTGAAGAGTTATAGGTCACAGGAAAAACAAGGATAGGGTCGTGCCTATCCTATCCCTTGTTTACTTCAGACGTTTCATTTAGTACTGCAGGTACACAATTTGGCCAAATGTTTGTGTACTTCTGGCTCCACAGTGAGCTTCCCTGATTAGTTCTCAGAAGGTGGTCTTCAACTTGATGTCTTCTCTCATGACTGATATCCATGAACATGTTTAAGGGTTGCCACCAGTTCTTGCAGCTTCCTCATCAACTAAGGACTTGAACCTGGGCCTTTCTAACCTAACATCCTCTTACACCACTATACTGACTCAGTCGTGCAGGTTTCCGCTTTTAAACATCAAAGATTTCGATCAGTAGCGGCAGGTCAGGTGCTTGTACAGTCACACAATTACTGTGCTCCCTCCACTGATTTCCAGGAGCTGCTCACGTCAGATTTAAAACCCTGATTCTTGCCTACACAACCAAAACCAAGCAGCCCAAAAGGCTCTTTTGGCAGATATACAGGTATATCTGATCACCACAACAAAGGCAAAAATCATGGCCTGCTTGTGGCTGATCTCTGATGGGAACTAGGAGAAAGACCACACCCTGTTGAGTTTCGGTGTCTACACTGTGTGGCGGTAAGGCTGACCAATCCATCTCTCATGCTATACTCTTTCTCTGCCAATACAATGAGACATTTTCTTATTTTATATTGTAGATATCATATATCCACCTACTACTACAATTTCTGTCTATATGAAATTGAATAGTACTACCATTGTATTAAAAGCAAAATTTATCTCAGCACTTGATTTTTGTGGATTTTCTGGATATTACTGATTCTGAAGAAAAGCAATCACATAAAAGCTACATCTATACGTCGAATCAAGAATGCGTCTGGTTTAAAAATCACCTGTTTTGTAGAGTCAGATTGGTGGTGTTCTATCAGTTGGCATTCCAGATTCGGCGCGTGGCAACAGGAGGCATGTAATATCCCACCTTCTCCGGCAGGACACGCCTTACGGTTGCTATGGAGAGGCCATGAGGGGTCTACTACATCTTGGGACCTGGTGTAGTGATAGCTGCATCCTGCAGAGAGAGAAACAGGGTTCAAATATTAAAGCATACAAGATGCAGACAGACCAGGATTCTGGAAAAAAAAAAAAAAGACAAAGACAGAAATGAAAAATGTAATGCATGGTATTGTAAAAAAAATACAATTTTCATTTCTTTTCTCTGGGGATATTTTAGAGGTGAGTGTGACATTTAATTTACTGATTAAAAAAAAAAAATCCCAAAACCCTGCTCCACCAGACACATCACTGTAACTCGTACCTGTAAGCTGATACTCTCGACTAGGGCACTCTGCATCCGTGCCCACATGGAGACTGGCACTGGCGTGGCACTTCACACTGCTGCCTGTGCAGCAGCGAGCTATGGCATATACGCCCTGTCCTCCTTTCCTGTGATGAGCCTCACAAACCTTCTGCCCATCCCGTATCTGATGACACAATGAAAAATGCAGATGTCTCAAAAGCAACACATTGTCTCCAGATCTACCCCATGATTGACTCAGAGTGGATTTTGAATGGAAAATCGATAAGTTGGCATACGCTTAATCAATATTAATTAATAAAGTCTTTTCTCATGCTAATGCTGGTAAAGAGCTAGTCTGCTCTGGGTTAGAGAATGTGATTGGCATCTGTTGGGTGCACAAAAGCATGGGCAACTATCATGTCTTCAGTGTTCACAATATCGTGCGTGATGCCCCAGCCATCTCTGTCCGGGAGCTAAGTGAGCAAAATTGTCCAGGTTCTCCGGGTGTCTGGGATGGCATTCTTGTTCTTCCCTGTCAATCATAGTGACACCGGCCAATGGCAGACACCTGTGAGTTTGCGTATGTGGAAGTGGGTAGATAGCTCATTTCTGAGACGGTCACAGCGCTTCACGTGACCAAACTGGACGGGAATAAAAATTATACATTGGTGATATTCAATGACCTGTGTTCTCTCTCCAGCATGCACTCCATTTGTTGAGTAGCTAGAACAGCTGAACATCTCTTCACCATGGCGACAGCGAGCCACTGTTGTGTCAAAACTTCCGTCCCCCGACCTCTTAGACCAAACCGAGCGACACAGAAGTGTCTCACCTGGGACAGCAAAATACACACGATCAGGCGTTGATCCTTGATGGGGGTAACACTTTACTTTGCAAAAAAAAAAAAACTTGACAGTAAACTACATGGCATTCCGACAGGCATCAAGTGATGTTTCAGACTGCCTTACGTTATTACATTACAACTGAATTTTTCATCTCAGTGATTTTCCAGCATTTACAGTATGAGTCACATAACAGTCGTGTGATTGTCAAGGGAATTAACTTGACAAAACTGTAAAACGAAAGTTGAGCTTTGACATCAACATTGTTAAATTGCTAAACCAGTTTACCGGACTTTATTACAGCTGACACATGCTGACTCAAATTTATCCCATTAAACGTGAGCCCTGAACTCTGACCTGTAGCAGCAGACGTAGGCAGAGCAGCCACCATGTCAGGGGTAGTGAAGTGGTGCTCAGGAGGCAGAGAGTCTGGATTTATCACATGTTGGACTGAGTGGTAGCGGAGCAGCTGCAGCACCTCAACAGGACTGGCACGGGGGTAAGAATTCAGAAGCACCGCAGCTATACCTTATTAGACACACGCACACAAGAGCAGGTAATCAATACTGCAGTCTGATGAAACTGAGTGTGTATGTGTGTACTGTACAGGTTTCTAACCAGCAACATGTGCAGCTGCTTGTGAAGTTCCGCTCTTGGTGGTGAAGCAGGTTGGGCAGTCACTGGAGGCGCTGATGATGTCATCACCAGGGGCAAACAGATCCACGCAGCGGCCCAGGTTGGTGCCTGTAGTTCCTGAACTCAGTGGCTGGTCTGCAGCATTGGTAGCTCCTACTGTGATCACCTGCACAAAGTCAGTGTAATAATAATAATAATAATAATAATATTATTATCAAATCTAGGCCACAAAAAAAGATAGTCCAGCTGCCGCATAGCTCCAGACTACAAAGAGCTATCAAGCCAAGAGCTCGGGTTACTGTCTGTGTTTAGTTTCTGTGCATGTTCTCCCTGTGTTCATGTGGGTTTCCTTTGGGTTCCCCATTTTCTTCCCATCTGCCATAAGAAATGCCACTGATTATGCAAAATGCACTCTGATTTTAAATCTGATTTGTATGAACATCCTCCAACTACAGTACGACTGACGATACTTTTTCGAGCTGGACATTCTACTTCTGAGATACCAGTGATCCTGACCCCTTCTGCTGTCTGGGTCTGCCTGATCCATCCTGATATCCTACTACTAGTTGGAGTTCTCATCACTTGGAAATCACTTGCTCCTGCTGAGGATGGCCTCATATGGTTTCACTTAGAAACTCTGAAGATGGCGCTGGACTGCTCTCGATACAAGCGGTTTTGCTCTACTGGCTTAGGCCTAGAATTGCCCTGATAAATTTTTGGACTTCATTTGCCACAGACAGTTTTGCCCTCAAGTCAGCATCAGTGAATCAGTTGATAAATTCAACAAAATAGACTCCTTGTCAAAATACACCCACAGCAACGCTCCAAAATCTAGAGAAAAGAAGAGTGGAGCTTAACTGCACACGGGACTAAATCCCGACTGGGCTGTTCAACAAGCACACATGGGTGTGTTGGTCATGTGTCCACATACTTCTGGCCATATATATATGCATTCGTGTCCCTTTATAAGTGTAATGAGTGTCATACCTCTGGTTCTGAGGCTGGTGAGTACATGCATGCATCATCCTGGAAATTCCCTGCAGCAGCTATCAGAACTGCGCCAGAATGTACCATTTCTCGACAGGCAGTGTTGAGAGTACGACTGAAGCCTCCCACGAACGGTAGTAGTATGATCACAGGACTGATGGGCTGGGCATGTAGAGATGCACGGATGTACTCCAGACCTGCATGGGGAAAAAAACGGCAGCATACTTTCTTTGTGGAATCTTTAAAACAGGAAGAAAATTTTTTTCCACTATCTATGAAGAGTCCATTTTTTTTTTTTTTTAAATAGTTTTGTCATGATGTTAACAATATAATAACTCTGTTTTGATTTTCTACTGTGTAAACCGAGTGTTGCGTGTCGGTTTGTCTTTACCTGCCAGTGCTCCAGACACAGTGCCTCTGCCCTGACAGTTGAGCACCCGCACAGAGTTCACGCTAACGCCACGGGCCACGCCAGAGTCTCGCCCACTCAACACTCCAGTTACGTGTGTTCCATGACTGTCACACTGGCTTTCCTGCCACAGATGTCGGCATGATAGATGAGTGCCCAGATGCTACCTTTTTTTTTTGTTGTTTTTTCATTTTGCACTTACTAATATCTCTTGTATGAGTCTATTAAGATTCTTACTGTCTGTGGGTTTGAGCCCTGGGTTTCACATATACAGTAAGGAATGTATTTGTCGTTAAAAAGGATAAACCTACATGAAGACCAGAGAGCTGCCTATAGGAGAAAAGCAAGATATTCTAAAGCTAAGAAAGGAAGGAAAATCAATCGAAGACATTGCACATTCATTGGACATGGCCAATACAGCAATCTGGAATGTAATTGCTGTAAACGGACCACTGGTGTATTGACAACTAGACGTCGAATAGGTCAGCCAAGGAGAACAACAGTAGTTGATGACAGAAACATTGTGAGAGCTGTGAAGGAAAAAAAAAAAAAGTAAAAGCAGTAAAAAATCGGACGTCCAGATTGGAATTCATTAAGAAATACAGAGAATAGAATGGAGGATAGAGTGTGGCGAAAGTAAAGATTTACTCATGATCCAGAACATACAAGCTCATGAGTGTGACATGGTGGAGGTAGTATCATAGCTTTGGCTTGCGTTGCTGTTTCTGGAACAGGCTCACTAATCTTTATTGATAATCACCAGACCTTAACCCAGCCGAGCACACTTTCACCTCCCGAAGAGGAGACTATAATGAAGAAACACTGTGGTACAAACCTGGAAAAGCATCACGAAAGAAAAGTGCGACAGCTTGGTGATGTCATTGGCCTGCCAGCTTGAGCAACCAAATATCAAATGTTATTTACTTAAATTTCCTCCACGACTGTCTGTTCTAATACTTTTGCTCACCGAAAGATCTGAAACAAAAAGGTGCCATCCTGGTGTTCTATGTTGTGCAACATATCGAGGTGTAAATATCAGAAAGTGAAAGCTGAAATTCTGATCTATTAGAACGAGTACTTTAGTGCAGCTGGCACTACTGTCGGAGATGCTGTTGTAGGAAATTCATCAACATCATGCGACTAATCAGAACTTGAGAATTCAACAGCACTGTGGCATCACCATCCACAGTATAAGCTGCATAGGTCTCTGACCTGCCTGTTAACTCGGACTCCGTCCTCCTCGGGGACGCTGTTGAAGTCCGTCACCACTACTTTTCCCTCGATTTCACGATGATTCGTCTGAACACTGGTGTCCATGAGGAAGACAGTCACTTGTGCTCCATCATCTACATGTATACACATGGAATTCTCGTTCACAGCTCATACACATTCTCATTTCCGTTACGAATTAAAAAAAACAACAAAAAACTTTACACATAAAATCAAACAGCATGATGTATGTGTGTGTATGTGCCTGTGTCATGTATAAGTGCACGCACTGGGCGGTGTGTATTTTCCAGTCTCATGCTTCGTCTGGATGATGCGCTCCAAGTTCCATGGAACGCCCTGGGCAAAAATGGACGAGTCCTCTTCGATGTACGCAACATGGGGCAGCTTGAGAGCCTGCGAGGCACACAGAAAGAAATGAGAAGAGACATTCAAGCAGGCTTTGTGAAACACTCTGCATTACACAGGAGCTCAGAAAAATCTTTTCAATTTACCTCAACTAATATGTATAATATGTTTTATACTGTACATATAGAAGACACAGACATATACAGATACACATATATTAACACCATAAGGTAAAAGTTTGAGGTAAAAGTGTAACGATTTGGCCGCGCAGTTTGCTTGATTCCGGTCGGTCATTATACGCTTCCATATATTTCTGAGTTCAGACAAGATGCTGTTGCATAAGTATTCACCCCCTCTACATTGGCTGGGGCTACAAACGTAGAACTGAAATGCACTTTGTTATTGTGTGTAATGAATCTTCAGATAGATAGATAGATAGATAGATAGATAGATAGATACTATTTAACTTCTATAATATTTTGTATACATATGAGATAGATATGATTGTGGTATGACAGTATACTGATCACCATGATAAAAAAAAAAAAAAGAAGTTTCTGAAGCAGGAAAAAAAATAGGATTTGTGTAACGAACACTCCATGTGAAAATTTTTCCCCCGCTTTTCACATTTAATGGACTTTGTAGTGAGCATGTAGTTTCACCTGTAATCTTTTTTTTCCCCCACATGCTTCTTTTCATGTGATTTTTACCCCCCTACAATTTATTCAATTTCACGGGTAATGAAATATTATTCACGTGTCGTGTGTGTTCATTTGGATTCACATGTGCAGTTTCAAAGCCAAAGACAACACTGTGCTATTAGGTATAACACTAATGAATTCTGGGTCATTATTCAGTAAGCAATAATGAAGCAATCTATGGAATAATTAGAGTCTTTAAGAAATTATTTCCAAGGGAAGGAAGGATTTTTGGATTCACTTGAGAGACAATTAGGATCTAGAGACGCACTACTTGCACTACTGAGACATTGTCAACATTACAACTTCATTTATCTTTGTATCCTGTGACCATAACTAAAGAAAATATGTACATTTTCATGGCCGCAAGGAATACAATAAAACCTATTGTTGCATTTAGTTGTAATTTGGCCACAGTTTGGAATTAATTGGATATACAGTAAGCAATGCAATAATTTCTACATAACTATAAGTTGATTATGGTCACCCAGGAGATGTACAAGTCTTATCGCTTAGTTCTCTGTAACTACTGCTGAACTACCAAACCAATATTTCCTACTGAGTAATTCCCCAGAATTCATTAGGAGTTAATTCTACCAACTGAGATGTTAACTGAGAAGTTGCATTTGTAGCCTGTGAGTTAGTGAACACTATTCTATGTTTTACCAGTCAGAGTGGAACTCTCATTTTGGTGAACATTTTTTGTGTGTGCACAGGACAAAAAAAGGAAAATGAAACCTTTTATCCATAAAGGATGGCTGATTTACCATGGGCAGGACTTCAGTGTGCATTTGAACCATGAATCCACAGAAGGCCCCGGAGTAAGTGTGCCCGATGCGGATGGTGTGTCCGCTCCTGGAAGCCTGCGAGCGCAGAGTGCGCACTGTCCGCTGCACGTGACTGTCGCGCGCTCCTTCCCGCAACACCACAAGATACTGGTCTGGTATGCGCCACGAGCTCTGCGCGCCAAAAAACAACAACTATAACACGCACAAAGCACACGCAGTTAACGCACAAATTTCACCCGAGCTGGACACCTTCAACAGAACAAAAACATTTAAACTGCAGGGTTTACTTCGTTGTTCATTTCACTCTTGCACTAATGATCCAAATCATTTGTAATAAATTAATAATGATAATAATAATGGGTTCATTCAACATCAGAATTCACCATAACGCATGACAGTGTATATACAGTATATATGCAATTGCATGCATAACACCAGATGTGTCAAGACAAGTCCATCATGAGTGGGAGAGACGACGAAATTTGTGTTTACAAGGAAAGTGCGTTTCCAAAGAAATGGCAATCATGCAGGGGATGGTTTTTTTGAAGCCTTAAAGAAAGTTACGTTTTGCTAAGGAAGAAAAAAAAAAGAAGAAAGTTTTCATTCCAACTTTGTATGTGACACCCTGTAGATTCTGTCATGACGTCACTTTGGACTGCTTGAAGCTACACCTGTACAAACAGGCAATTTGATTTAATATAATAGAAAGGGAAGGGGCGCTGGGGGCGTGGCTATAAAAGTGACAAGTGGCCAATCCAAACACAGTCAATAAATTCCAAATACAAGCAAATACAATTCCCCCCCCCCCCTCCTCCTC
>JAOVYU010000040.1:3917896-3929252 GCA_025674565.1 Synodontis membranacea | reverse complement strand
ATATATGATGTGTGTTTGTTAATATGTGTGTGGTATGTGTGGAGCCAGAGAACTAAGTGGCCATGCACAGGACATCCTATGAACATCTGCAGGATACACACAACAATACACACATTCAATCTCTGACGTTTTTCCTCTGTTCAAAACTTCCAAATCTTTTCAGAAATATCCATAGACACTTATGACATTTATGACAATATCTTGCACATACATTCAGCTACACACAAACACACAACCGTGACATGTACACTCTTCTTCCAATGTTCATATTACAGCACTGTGCTTTAACTCTTCACGTGTGCTATTCAAATATTTTTACAAATTCAAATTAAACATCATACTTAATAAAGAAAATTATAAAAAATATATTTTTGTCAAAAATTGAACAAGTAATGTCACATAAATTTAAGTCTTAACCCCAAGAAAAATATACATTTAAAAGTAATAACAAATAAAATGCACAAACTGGATGGATTAACGAATTCATTGTGATTGCATTTGATTAGGCATTAATGTAGGTCCAGTGGTTGCAGGAGTTATTGGTGCTCGTAGGCCACAGTATGACATCTGGGGAAACACAGTGAATGTGGCCAGCAGGATGGACAGCACTGGAGTACAAGGCAAAATCCAGGTAAAGCACATACACACTCAAATACACTATATGGACAAAAGTTTGTGAACACCTGGCCGTGAAACCAGTACGTGGTCCTTCTCCAGGCTGTTGCCACAAAGTTGGAAGCGCACAATTGTTTAGGATGTTGTGGAATCATTACAAATTCCCTTCACTGGGATTAAGAGGCCCAAACCTGTTCCAGTAGGACAATACCCCTGTGCACAATCGAGACATGGTACGCTGAGGTTGGTGTGAAAGAACTTCACAGAGCCCTGACTTCAACCCCACTGAACACCTTTGGGATGAGCTGAAACGCCGACTGCACCCCAGGCCTCCTCACCCAACATCAGTGCCTGACCCTCACTAACGCTCATGTGCTGAATGGACACAGATTCCCACAGACCTGCTCCGAAATCTAGTGGAACGCCTTCCCAGAAAAATGGAGCTTATTATAACAGCAAAGGGACTAAATCTGAACTGGGATGTTTAACAAAGCACATATGAGTGTTATGGTCAGGTGTCCACAAACTTTTGTCCATATAGTGTATGCACAAATTTAAAAGTTTAGCATAAAACCACAGTCTGATGGTTTTTTGGCAGGTGACCGAAGACGTCTTCCGCCTCCTCTCTGGCCATTACCGCTTCCTATGCCGTGGTCAGGTCAGTGTGAAAGGGAAAGGTCAAATGCTCACCTACTTCCTAGAGAGCTTGTCTCATGAAGGCCCTCTCCAATCCTGCTCCCAGAGCCTAGAGCGCCAGGGAAGCCCGTGTATCCAGACCAATTTGAGCCACGCCCCCACTGCGAGCAGTTATGGGGTCAAAGCACAGAATGTTGGCCCTGGTCCAACCTCCTCCAACAACAGCATCCTTTACCTGCCCTCCATCTCTGTCAACATGGAGATGGAGGTGTGACTGACGAGGAGGTGTTTTCTATGGCAACCAACCTGTTAGTGAATCAAGGGGGAGTAAGACGTGATGGAATGAAGGGATGAAGGAGGACAAAGAGGAATGAGTGAAAGCAATGAGAGAGACACGCGACCGAGAAAAAAAAGAAGTCTTGACTGTCCGCAGGGTAACTGTGATGCTTATGAGAGATGAGAGAGGCATTTAAATCTCTCGTGCAGAGAATCGCCCTCCTCCCCACACACATGCAAACATAATGAGCAGATTTGTCAATTTGTGTGAGTCTGTTTGTATGTGTGCATGCGCATGTGTATGTGTGTGTGTGTGTGTGTGTGTGTGTGAGTGTTCGTTTTAATGAGTCTTCCTCAGTCCAGCTAGATATCAGGGGCTCCAAAAGAGGAGCATGTGTTTTACCGTAATGGCAGCTTCACACCAACAAAGGAGCCACACACACTCCTCTGTATGTAAGTTTGTGTGTGTGTGTGTGTGTGTGTGTGTGTGTGTGTGTGTGTGCGTGTGTGTGTGTGTGTGTGCGCGTGAGTGAGTGTGTGTGTGTGTTAATTTGCCTATGAAAATAATAAGTAATGATAGGAAATTAATGCCACGGCATTAACCATTCAGAACATGATGCAGTGGGGACCAAACTTTTATCATTTAAACAGCGCTGTATTTTACATTCGTGTGAGTTTGAGTTAATGTGAAAATAACTAGCAGGGAGAGTATTTATGAGAATTTATTAATAGGATCATTATGAAAAGAGTCAGTGCCCATGGCATGACGAGAAAAAAAAACAGAAAAACTCCCATTGGTGTTCTGTTTAGTCAGTGGGAAGTTTATGGAGACATGGGGCAATTCACAGCCTGTACTCTCTGATTCGTACGCTTCAAAGTATTTCTTCTTGTTGCCTTTTCGAGTGAACAGACGATACAGTATATCCGGAGGCTAAAATCGTGTAAATATAGTCCTGTTGTCATTAACTATGGTGGGATAAGGCAGGGGTTCCAAACATCAGTGAATTAAAGCTGCTGACGTTTACACACCGGTGCGTAGTGTAGGAACATTCTTGACGTCAGTGCACACTTCCTGCTACTCTTTGACCTTTTAATATGACGGCGATGTCGCGTCTGACACAAGTAGAAAACAAGCCTTTTTTTTCTTTCTTTCTTTCTAAAATGCACAACTTACACAATAAAGAAGACTATATGTTCCCAGAATTCACGAACAGTACGTGTGAAATCACCATGTGAAGCAATGGCTTAGCTGTTCCTGAAGAATGCAATGTACCATATTAGCTGCAAGAAACTTAAGTGTTCACTGGGGATAATGAGCAGCTTTTTATAAGTTTGAAAATAGCTCACATGGCGTGTTCTTATTTATGGAAACAGTTGTGATATTTGTTCTATTCAGAGTTTCTAAGTAGGCTAACACTCAGCTGGATCTTGGTATTGCTGGTGGCAAGGGGATTTAGTCTTGTGCTTGCACAAGAAGGAGTGCCAGCACAGGGAAAAAAACAAACAAACAAAAAAAAAAAAACCTGTATTCAATTGAAATGGAACAGCCATCCGGTGGTTGCCGTCAAGAATACCTGCTCAGAATATATGGATCTTCATGCATTCAGGGTATTAAAAGCGCCTCGGACATCATGGGTTTATGGTCACAAAGTATGTTTGATCTGATCAGTTAGTATCTCAAATTTATTTTATAGGGTTTTTTTTTTTTTTTTTCATTTCTTGGTGAAATGCTTCTGTAACTTTGATATTTCTCCAGATATGCCTAGGGAATGAAGTTGGCTTCAAGCTTGCCGTTCTGCATGTCCCTCTTCGCATGCCACAGTTCTAAATAGTCTTGTTCTTTTTGCTAAGTGCAATGTGACTCTAATGCATGACTAATGCAAAAAACATGGATTCAAAAAAAGGGTGAAACGTGTATTGGGTAATGTTTAGAAAAGACTTTTAGTTGCACTGCATGAATGTAGAAGAGTGGCCTTTTGTTCTTGGTCTCAAACCTTTATCAACTGCTTGTTTGCTTCTTCTTCTTCTTCTTCTTTTTTTTTCTCCATGCATGGTGCTGTGAAGTGTTGGAGAAAGCTTGGGAGTTTTGTAGCATCGCTGCCTTTTTTGGCTCTTGAGGTGACTGCCTTCTATCCAGGGGTTGTTGGTTTGGGTGTATTCCTTTGTGCCAACACATTTTGTTACCGACATATCAATTCCAGTGTTCTATTGTAGCACAATTTTGTGATATTGTGTTTGATTCTACTTTTTCAAATAATATAGGGTTTTATATGCACTGGATCCCTCAAGGGTACAGTTTTTGGCTTCCTGTAAAACTTTGGGGTTGGATGTTTCGATGTTGCGTGTCTTCTCCTGGGTTTTGGAGAAGTATATTTTCTTGAATATCCATTAGTCCTGGGTAACGCATTCTTAGCTATTTAGTGACACAAAATGAAGCTCTCTGAGCTTGGAATTGGGCAGAAATTTTTCGCTCTGAGCACCGTTGCACTTCTTATGGTCACCATCATGCGTTCGCGCCGTAGGCGAAGGTTATGCTGTCAGAATATGACGACGGACAAATCTAGCATAATTTCATCTTTCTATATAATGAACGTATATGAAAACCATTATAGAACAGCCAAACTCTTCACTTTATCTCTGAATATGCCTAGATCAGAGTTTATGATCAAACAAATGTAGCCACATTGACAAATGATCTATTTTCTATATACAAAATATACAAAGTGGCCTAATATATTGTCATTCTAAATATTACAACTTTAATAATGCATCAGATGTTCACATCAAATGTACTAGATTTTTATGTTAATTAGATATTTTCATATATGATACGGGTTTAAAAATGTTACACACATGGAATCTACTGCAGAGTAAACTGAAAGTATTTTACTTAACCTTAACTTTATGTAACCTTAAATATATGTGCTATTTTTGGGGGTTGCAATGTATTGATTGCATTGTTGATATATAAATATATATATATATATATATGTGAATGTAAATTTCATATTGAGATCTTTTATACTTGTGTTTGCACTGTTCTGGAATAAAAATGACAATGAGAGACAGAGCTGGAGTTGACGTAGTGTTTGAGTGTTTCTGTAATGTCATGTGTCATCGTGTCATTGCTCCCTGTTTGTGTGGTCTAGCTGTGTCCTTGAGTCCGTCGTACTGTATGTGATTGTAAAGGTGACCGTTGGACCTCAGGAATAACAAGTTCAGCAAAACAAGTGCCGTGCACTGTCCAGCCAAAAGCCATAAAACTATTCCGAGTTGTTCATAATTGTGCTTCTGGTCTCATACCTCAACGTCACTGTTACGTTATCAGCATCATAACGTTACTTCGTTATCGATATAATATTAATAAGCAATAAAGTGGCCAATTAATTATATTTCTGAATTTGGTATACTGTACTTATAAACCCTTTTTACATGACCAAAAAGACTTTGATAGCTGTTCTGCTTCCATATGTTAGTTTGAAACTAGTTTTCTATTTTGTCTCCAATAGCAACATCATCACCTCATGATCATGACGCCATGCGGGCAGCCTAGAGAAGGTCTTTGCGATGTCCTCTTTCCCAGTCTGTGCTTCCTGTCCTCAGAAATGGACAAATGGAATCAAATTTGCTACATATAGTGCTTTGATCCCCCCCAATTTCTAGTATCTGATTTGCGTACTAGTACTTGTCTGTGTCTTTAGCAACAAACATGGCCTGTTGTTTATGCCAGTGCATGGCAACGTGAGCATTATGGATGCTCTAACTTTCCTTTTATCCATTTACAGTAGTCAGTGTAAAAGAAATGCAGAAAGTGATTCTTACAGGCTATAGGAATGACGCTGGCTATTCATTATCTTCCTCTGATGCAGAAGAGAGAGAGAAGCAAGCAGTGGACAGCAACAGAGGCCTCTCAGAAGAAAATTATGTAAGTTCCTATTCTGCATTTTTGCGCCAGGAACAGGAAAAAAAAAAAAAAAAAAAAAGTGATCCTCGGCCATATGGAAAGGGGAAAATGAGCACAGGGGAGCTGGAAACGGGCATGCACTAAATACGAGCTGTTAGCACAACAGCATGATGATGTGCAGAACTTGGAGGAGTTTACTATACAGAGACAGACACCAGTGTATTTTCAGTGGCTTTTTGTTGTCTAATTCCAAATTGCACACAAATTCATGTTGCACTCAGACTGAATATAACAGAACCGACACACCAGTTTGCAAAGCTTATGGTGCTCTGGGGCGTATAATCTCTAGCACAGTGGCAAAACTGCTTTTGACCCATAAAGAGATAATGACCGTAATAGAAGATGCAATAGATACAGAGATTACACACGAGATGTGGCAATTAAATTTCCCCTTAAGTGCAGAATTGATATTAGAGGAAGGAAAGACATGATGCTAGATCAGACGAAGAGGGACGGTGGTCAAGTACTGTGATGCATTTCTGGGCCCAAAACTTCCTTTCTGAGAGAGCTACGTCTGCTCACATGTCGTCCTGATGAAGGAAGAGGCACACAGGCGTGGGGCCTCGTTCTTCTGACTCTTTCTCGCAAAGTTTCGAGAACCTTTTTTTTTTTTTTTGTGATAGTGTTTTGGTTCACTCTTACTCCATCAGGAAGCCAGTTCTCCATAATTATGCCCTTAATGTCACAGAAAACCATACACATGGTCTTGAACTTGGACTTGCTTGCATCCAGGAACTCACATGTGTTTCAGTGCATGGAGTGCTGTTTTGTCTCTGGATCATACTGGTCTGGACTGCTCAGGCTCGTTACTTAATAGCCACACCTCGTAGGAAGCTATGGGAGCCATACCAGCTGGATGCACTAAATCACTGGGTCTGTTAATGCAAATAAGATAGCAATTTTTGGCTGGCATGACTTTGCCAGAGCTGGCAAGAACAGTCTGGATCACTTGCAGCTAGTACCTGAATAGAACTTAGCACTGTAGCACAGATACAGGATGCACTAGATAATCACCTCCTTCTGTCTGAACCACAGACGGCTACCTTTACTGTAGGTATGATTGTCTGTCATCTCATTATTCCTGTGAAGTTGAGTTTCAAAAACTGTACCAGGGGATGTAGGATGAAGTAATGCAGGATACAGTGTGGGCCATATTTGTGCCACCATGACACCCGGGTGTTTCTGATAAGCTGTGGACAGTATGCTTCCTACAACACACTGTTCACAGGTTATCATTTACCGTTACTCCGTCGACAGCTGCCAAACACAGAGAGCTGCCCCACAGACATCTATTAGTCCGTGCCAACTGGGTATACCGACTGCAGAAATGGAGAAACAAGGCAACAGACTATCAAAATAAATCAAAATAACCATAAAGACTGACCCTAGAAAGAACCAATATTGACACAGGACATATTCTTCACAATGAGCGGTTGGCGTATGAACGAGCTCAGGGTATATGAGATCAGTAAGTCTGTGAACATGAGCATGACAGTCTCTGTGGTTGTTGTTGTTGTTGTAGTTGTGTTGAACAGCATTTCCAGTGTTGATAATGACAGTGGCACAGCAGATCATATACTTTGAAATTATGGGTCTAAGTCGTGGGGGCTATCAGCATTCAAGGCGCAGACACACTGTTAAATCTACATCAGCGCTCCCCAACCGTTTTTGTACCAGGGACCGGTTTCATGAATGAAATTTTTTCCACGGACCGGGTAGAGGCGCGGGGGTTCCAGTAACAAAATAACACCGCAGTTTACGCATAGCAGGTATGGAGCTTGTGTATCACTTGTTGCGATGAACCCGCAACTTGGGTAGGAATCTTGGTGTTTTCTTTTAAACGCAGCTTTCGTTTTCCTGGCAGTCTGTGTCTCCTCATCGTTTGCTCATTAAAATCTCTCCGGTGAATTTTGATTTTGGCTTATTTTTTTTCAAGGGTTAATTTGTGTCAGTGATGCATGAAATGGCGTGCCAGAGTCAAGTGCGGTGTGAGTGAGGCGAGGGCGGAAACAATCGCTTTTCAAAATAAGATCTGGAAGACTAACGAAATTAAAATAACTCATTTTAACTACAACATTTTTTTCTTTGTGGCCCGGTACTATATGGTCCATGGTCCGTGGACCAGGGGTTGAGGACACCTGGTCTACATGATCCATCTACACTTCATGGCCAGTTTGTAGACACTAGACTATCACGACCATATGTGTTCCTGAACATCCCATTCCTTATGGGAAGACTTTCCACTAGATTTTGGAACATGGTTGAGGGGATCTGTCAGACCAGCCACAAGAATACTAGTGAAGGTCAGGCATTGATATCAGGTGAGACGGCCTGAGGCTCTGTTGGCATTCTAATTCATCCCAAAGATGTTGAGTGGGGTTGAGGTCAGGGCTCTGTGCAGGACACTAAAGTTGTTCCACTCCAACCTCGACAAACCAGGTACACTGTGCACCGGAACATGTGGCAACAGTTTGGGGAAGGCCCACATACTCTTGGGCATATAGTGTACGTGCATTTTGTATGAGGGCAAGAGGAAAGTTTTTTCACAATGGTGTGATAAACCTCTTATCATGTACCAGCAGCAATGTTTTGAAGTCTTTGAAGAGTTTAAAAATAGGTTTGCACAGAAAAGGTTTATCTTAGAACTGTTATCTTAGATATAGGTCTATCTTAAATGTGCACAGGAGTACAAAGGCTGGTTGATGGTTTGTTGTTGGCTGTACATAAACTAGTCAAAACTTACAAATCATCACACAAAACAATTGTCCCACTGTGTGATACAAAAATAGCAAGCAGTTTGTGCAATCCGTTGGAGAGAACCAGTGGATTCCAACCAGAGAACCAGTGGTTTCCAATTAAAGCAGTTTTTGTTGTCACTACAGTCCGACATCACCGAATTGCCTGTAATGTCAGTCAGCACAGTGTGCTCTTGCACAGCTAGATGAGCTAGATTGCAGAGCTTGCACAGCTTGCACAGCTAGACTGGCCTTGTAGCTTGTCCAGGCCAGTCTTGTATCCAACTGACTTGCTAGTTTACTGACTAGTTGTTTGTGTGGACCACCATCAAAAGGTTTTAAAGAAACCAGTTTGCTTTGTGACATGGTGCATTATCGTGCTGGATGTAGTCATTAGAAGACGGATAAATTGTGGCCATGAAGGGATGTACGTGGTCAGAAACAATCCTCAAATAAGCTGTGGCAATCAAGCTATGATTGATTGGTGTTAATGGGCCCAATGTGTACCAAGAAAACAATCCCCACACCACTTGACTGGTGACACAAGGCGGGCTGGGTTCATGGACTCACGTTGTTGCTGACAAATTCTGACCCTACCATCTGTTTGCCTGAGCAGAAATTAAGATTCATCAGACGAGGCAATGCTTTTCCACTGCTCAACTGTCCAGTTTGTGAGCCTGTGCCTCCGCTGAAAAAGTAAAGAAATGGAACCTGACTTTGTTTTCTGCTGTTGTATTCCGTCATCATGCCAAGGTCAAAATCATCCAAGATCCCCCGCCCCCAATGGTTGACAACACTACATCAACATTACCTGAAGCTGCTACAGTAATTGCATGAGCGTGCATCTTTAAATCTGTTCCTAATAAAGTGCTCAGTGAGTGTATACGGCTGGGCTCTGCCCTGTTTGCCCCTTTGGAAGAGACGCCACTGGTTTATAGGCACTAGACACCATAGGGCGCATCCAAATAAATGAACTACAGCATGTCACGGGAGATTCAAACTTTTGAGCTTGCTTATAAAGGTAACTGCTTACTTAGTATTTCTCCACAGAACAGCACAGCTCAGCAACAAACCAGAACCCAGCGCTGAGTGAGTGTGTCTATTTGCAATTACATAACTCTACCTGGGAGAGCAGGAAAAAGTTGTCTGGAAGTGGATACTCGACAGATACGTGTAGTGAAATACAAACTGTAACACATTTCTTTCACATGGAAGAAATGTAAGAAATATTAGTGACGTGAGCTTACGTTTCTTCTCTGAGGGCCAGTAAAACCTGCAATCTTCTAGGGCGACTCCCAAAATGGCTTCGTATTTCCTATGCGCTTGCTTATTACCTATTTGTTTTTTTTGCTTCTTAAAAATTATGATTGAATAAAAGCAAGAAACATTTTTTTTTTTTTTTTTTTAGATTAGAGATATTGCTTGAGCCAGAACCATTAATCAGGACATCTGTGCGACGTTGTTTGATAGCGACGGTGTTTGCTATTTTTAGTCCTACTTGTGTGTCTTGGCTCAGCTCCTAGGCTACCTGGAGATGAAGGATAACCAAACTCAGCATGGGTACTTATGTATGATGTGGCCCACGTGGCAGTGGAAAAAGTGATAAAACTGATGATTGTGGGTTATTTGCCAAGCCTTGGCTTAACTCTTTTGTTGTTTATGTGATATTACACTCAATTGCTGTAATGTTTAGGACTTGTTTTCACAACTTTATATCTCCTTAAATAAACATGGATTTATTTTTGTTTTTAATTCAGAAACCAAATTGCACTATTTTTTGTTCATGTAATGCAGAGCATATTAATAATTATGCAAACAATTAGTGGTAAAAAAAAAAACAAAAACTGTGTAATCTTAATAAGCACTTGAAGTTCCTGGATATCCTCTGAATAAATACGTAATGGTTAATGTGAAAAACATTAACTGTGCTGCAACAGTCTGTTTTATTGCCTGTCCAAATCTGTGGCATTTGGGTATATGGAAGGTCAATGGAAGGCTGCAGATCCGGAACAGCGTACCCATTCCTTTTTTCCTGTACGTTCATGCAGCTTTCCGGCCGGAAGCCCGCTTTCCCAGATCCTGGAATACAGATTCTTATCAGGCTGGTGTAAGCACACTGCATTCTTCCACAGGAAAGCGATGCTTGCAAAATATCCGATTGTGTTTTAGATGCTGTGAGAAATAAGGGAGAGAAACGACACATCCAAAAGCAGGCACACATGCACACGCGCACGCGCACGCGCAAACACACAAACACACAAGCACAAACACAAACACAAAGTCTCATGGTCAGAGCAATATGACACTAACAGCTAAAAGTTACTCTGGAGAGTTGTCCTGGTATCATACCCTTCTTGCAGTGTTAACCTTCATCCATCAGACCAGTGCTAAAAAAAAAAAAATAAAAAAAAAAAAACAAGCCATGCATTATGTTAAAAAAACAAAACAGTAAACTAGGGTCTGCTGAAAGGAAATTTCCTTTGAACTATATAAGACTGACAGGTTTAGGCCTGTGTGGCTAATCCCAAGACAAGGATTATCCATGCCATCATCATGTAACTGAAACTGTAAGCAGTAAATCTGCCATGGGGCACAGCTGAACTCCAATTATCTTTCACTTACAAAACATTCAATTCCATTCTCTCTTCATCAGTCTTTTCTTTTTTGTTTTGTTTTTTTTTACTGGAAGCTGTAAAGCGCTTCCTGTTCATCCCACATGAGTGTTTCTGTGTGTGTTTGTATATGTGTGGTGCGCATGGAGATGAGTAGAGCGTAGGAGTGTTTAGGAGTGTTGTCTCAGGCCTCAGGTCAGGACGTGGCTAATGATTTCCACTTATCTACAAAAAAATGACTGACATTAACCGAGCGCAAAAAAATATTTTCCACTTCGCTTTGAAGCCAAATATCAGAGCAGGATCAAGAGCAGACTAAGTTGTTTGTGATTGCCACGTGTACAGTTTGTGACCGTCCTATTAAAGACATGGAATGCGATTCATTATTGTGAGTAGACCTGGTGGAGGTGAATGACTTCTTGTGTTCGTATAAATATAGGATGTGTGTGTGTGTGTGTGTGTGTGTGTGTGTGTGCGTGCGTTCCATCTACCACTCTAAAGGACGCTACTTACTGCAT
>JAOVYU010000040.1:3904985-3915856 GCA_025674565.1 Synodontis membranacea | reverse complement strand
GTTAGTGGAGAGCACTTGAATGACCACTGCGCACCATTGTGTAGTGTGTGTGTGTGTGTGTGTGTGTGTGTGTGTGTATATATGAATGAGCATTGGCCATGACTGGATTTTAGCATTACTCAAATAAACACTTCTCATTTGGCCACTTCCAAGCTAGCCGGAGAGAGGAGCCAGAGGAAGCCATACACAATGGACGCCTGTGCATGGGAGTGCGTGTGAGAAGGGTTTCCCACACATGCGCACACATGAAATACTAATAAACTACCAACATTTCTGCAGGGGAATCTAATTGCTGATTGACAGCACGACTGAAATTGACATGATAATGCACTGATAATGACAGTCTGAGTTCAGCAGGCACTTCTTACATGTAACAGCAGGGCTCGCTTTTGTTATTGAACACTTACGGTACGTATATGTACAATAAGCCGGTATAGCTCTGGATTAAAGAGGCATATAAGAATAGAGGGAAATGCATGCTGGGATGTGAAATCAGTCTCAAAGTGCAGTCGCTTCCTTAACATGTATGTGTATGTGTGTACAGTATGTTGTTTTTGGCTCAACAAACTAAGCTCATCACATGAGTAGATGTGTAAGTGTGTGTGTGTGTGTATGTGTGTGTGTGTAGCAGGTGATTTAGGATGAACTAATCACATTAGTCTCCTCAGCCACGCTTGACTTTAAGGATCATTCTCTCTCTCTCTCGCTCTCTCTCGCTCTCTCTCAATGTATATACAGAAACACGTGTAAATCTTATTCATGCCATTATCCAATCCGCTCATCAGTGCAATGCATAAAATCTTGCAGATACTGGCCAAGAGCAACATTCACATCAAACATCCGAATGGGAGGAAAATGTCCTCTCCGTGACTTTGACCGTAGCATGGCTGTTGGTTTGAGTATTTCAGAAACGGCTGATCCGAAATTTTTGCTTGCAAAAAGGCTCTTACTAGAACACAGACTGGTGCAAAAAAAAAAAAAAAAACACCCAGAGAGTGGAAGAAATGCTTTGTTAATGAGGGAGGTCAGATTAAAATCGTTAGACTGGTTCAAGCTGACAGTAACTCCAATAACTACACTTTGATGACTGGGAAAAAAAACAAAAAAAAAAACATGGAGATCACCATTTTTTTTTTTTTCAATCTTCGAATGCCCTGTTTTTCTGGTGAGCCTGTGCCCAGTGTAGCCTCAAATTCTTGTTCTTGTCTGACAGGAGTGAAAGCCAGTGTGGTCTTCTGCTGTTCAGATCATCCACTTCTTCATCTGCTTCTCTGGAGGCGTACTGTTATTGTTGCTACTGCTTATTGTTTTTGCACATGTCTGCACACGTGCACTTCATACAACGTACATTTCTGTGTTTATGTAGCGTACATGCACGTTCCGTATTTGTCCTAGTCTTTTATGTAGCACCATGGTCCTGGAGAACATTATTTCATTTCACTATGTACTGCACCACATGTATATTGTTGAAATGACAGTAAAGCTCACTTGACTTGACTTGACTTGACTTGTAGTCATACTGTCCAAGAAACACTCTTTGGGTGTGTTTTTTGCACCATTCTTTGTAAACTCTAATGAAGTTGCACACTAGTGAATGTAATGCAAACTATTATTCAAAGCTCCACCACGTAGGATTCAGCTGATCGCAAACAGCTGAATGCCCCTCCCTTACCCCTCCCTTTCCAACCGTGTATTAGAACACACTGTGGCCATCATCTGATCATCTGCGCCCATGGCCGCTTCCAATAGGCCTACGTAAATTCACGCTCCTTTGCTTTTTCCAGTGCTAAATAATAAACTTTAGCCAGCAGCAGCAAACACTGATTCCTTTTCTTTCTCCTACATCTATCTTACGGTGCTTCCTTCCGGCTCATGATGCCACTTGTAATAACGCGAAAGACGGAAATCCCTCTACAGAGGTTTGTATATTCTGGGCTACTGTAGCAACGCAGCATGGTGGCTCCGTAGAAGTTGAGGAGATATAAAGTATTATGGAGATATAAAGGGCTCATTCTAAGCTTACGAAAACACTGTACACTAATGAAAAATACTCTTGAATATTATAGTATTTTCTACTAATAGAGCCCCCCTAAATCCTACATAGTGGACCTTTAATAAAAAGTTTTTATGTACCTATATCAATTTTGATATCTTTTTTGTGTTTCGTCTTGAGCTGCCTTGAGTGTATCTTTGTGTGTGTGTGTGTGTGTGTGTGTGTGTGTGTGTGTGTGTTTGTGTGTGTGTGTTTTCCAGTCCTCAAATGCCTTCTCCAGTTAAACACAAGGATGTCTTTTGCAGTTTACATTGCCTTATACGGCAGCAACCTTGTGTCCTTAGACAGAGGGATGGGGGTAGGGGGAAAGCAGCAACTGTTTGATTTGTTAGTATCAATGCTCTGTTTTTTTCGGCTGCTGCCCTGTGTGTGTATATACGTGTGTCAGCGCTTGCCTCTCTTTGTGAATCTGGCCTTGACCCTACATGACTCAGCTTTGATTAATTTGGTTTCTTTGACGGGATCAACTCCCACTCTTGGTCTAATAAACCTGCGGAAGCAAGAATGCCTCTCCATTCCTCCCCTCCCTTCATGCACTCTTTTCCTCAGAGAAGCTTCCTTAACTAGTGCTTTACAGCACGTTAAAGAGTGTCGAAGCACACCGTGCCCAGGGGTCTTAGATCTTCGGTTTTGCTGATGCGAACGGAGGACTACACAAATTCCCCACAAGGCTTAATCTACCGTCTATAACTTCTTCAGTAGAAAAAAAACAAGGTCATCTGAGGTATGAGATCTGGGTGTGTCTGAGTCGATGGCAGGAGAAAGACAGCTATGGCATGGTCTTAAGCCCAAATGCACACACTGGTTCAAGTCAACCGTACCTTGGGACTCTGTCCATTAACAACTCACAGAAGACAAAGTATGTGGAGTGAATGTGCACAGTTTGCAAAATGAAAAACAAAAGGTGGACTCTGTCATCAGTAACTTTATAACCGCAGCAGCAAGTAAAGTGCGGCTTTACAGAAAGATTGGGTAAATGGTTGACATTTTAATTTGATTTTCTTATCAATATTTTAATCACTACGCCTCTGTTTTCCTTGACGGTAGCAGCACTGCACCCAGTCGGTGGAAACGTGGGCTAAAATTGACAGGGCACTGGTGGCATCCTAACCTGGACAGGATTGGCTCTGTTATCAAGGGAACGCTTAACCAAGCAGTATGGGGGAAAAAAAATGAGGTGCTTTTATTGAGGTATATTTCTAAGCAGGTCATCAGCTTACAAGATTCAAACAAGTACAACGTGGTACGTTGCCTATAAATTAGGTCTGGATATATTTACCATAGCTTACTACAGTATAAGATGGAAATAATAGAGCAAGTGTTAGAATATTGAGCCTCTAGCAAGTCTCATTCCATTTTATCGATACGCAAGATACAGTACACTGATATGCAGCGTATGTAGCGTATTTATTTAGACCGAACAGATAATGTGAACTGTACAATACAAATACAGATGTGACCTGGATGTGCACTTTTTTAAATTCTTTATTTATATTAGTTGCTTGCCATAGTAGCCTGACATAAACATAAAACGTACATCCATATAATCCTACTCTCCTTATATCCCACCCATATCGCATGCTGTGCACAAGGCAGCTGCTGGGGATTTAAAAAATATCTCATTTTGTTTCATTTCATTGAAAAAAAAAAAAAAAGACCTTTTTTTTTTTTGGTCTTTCATAAAAGAACATTTCTTGATCATTATTAAATTTTAAGGAAAGCTGTTCCTGGAAATTCTTACAGGTGTTATAATCAGATGTTGATTAAAGAACCGAATTTTGACTAGAATCATTATCCAGGTTCAGAATTGGTAGATTCTGAAAGTGTGCCCGGTAAACCCAGAAACTTAAGCAAATCAGTTAACACATCATTAAATTGCTATCGTTGTCAAACAGTAGTTGACGTAAACGTAATGCTTGCTGTTTTAAACGATAGGTGTCGAAGTGCATCAGTTAAATAAGAACTCATGCATTTTGTTATTGGTTTTTGCCGTTTGCTGTTATATTTTTATGTCCTCTTTTTGTTCAGCAGTGTTGGGTATTGTCAGTATTAGTAGTGCTTCTGGTTGCATAATGGTCTGGTTTGCATTTAAGCCTTCCGGTTCAAATCCAACTGCAGATACAGATATTTGTTGCACTAAACAGACCCGGAAACAGAAGACACTGGCATTACATTACACCCCTTTAGTGTATACTGACACAACTAATGCACATGCAGCAGATATGTAGATTAGTTACAGTAATTAAATGGGTCCTGAACTCTTCGGAATTCCGTAATGCAGCTCTGTAAATGTCCTTACGTCCCAGACCGATTATTGCCCATGAGGTTAGAAATATAACCCCATGGGCAATAATCCAATATTTACTCAAGCACTCTTGACATTCTCAAACTGCCTGGTTAAAGATACAAGCCCGTGCATGGATTTCCTCTTCAGCAACCAGCATCAATGACTACCGGTATGAAAAAAAAACATCATCTCTATGGTGCAGTGTTTTTGTGCCAACACATGACAACGCTCAAATAGTTTAGCACTTCAGAGTTAAAGTAACTCATTGTATTGTCTATGTAAGCAGACCCCCCTGAGTCAGATGCGGGAATCTACTACAAATACATCAGCGTGAGAGCCTAAACAATGTAAAACAAAGAACGAACCAGCACTCAGAATTACAAAAGACCCTTCAGTATCCTGTTCAACTTTTCTACAAAAAAAAAAAAAAAAAAAAGATGAAAAATGACCTCTCACACACTTGACTGTACTGAATGTCAAGTCCAGGACGAAAAGTCTACAGAATGAACTAATGCAAACACACAGTTTCCCGACTGTCCTGCATTCAATCTTGCAGCGAGACCTTAAGCAGGAGATCATAAAAGCAGTCCTAAGCAGGTTGATGTACTGTAACGACCGATATCCAAATCATCACATCCCAGAAGCTCAACATGAACCTTTGTGGGTTTGTAGGCCACTGCATAAAGCAACGTGCCCTTCCTGAAGGAACCTGAAGCTAGTAAAAATGGGCTATTAAGGTAATAGTATATAATGATCAAACGCCAAACATGATGAGTCAGCGTGTTAACATATTATTTAGAACAGCAATAATGATATTGCAATCCAAAAACACAACCTTTGGCTATGAGTGAAGGAACTCTCCAGGCTCGTTTGCGTGAAATAAACCATGTATGAAGAATATGGGAAGAACTATAAGGAAATGATGTAGCCAGAGAGAATGTAGAACTAGACTGGACCTTGAACTCTTTTTCGCTTGGGAAGGTTCCTACCTGAGTGAAATGTCTCAGAAGTTGCAGCCACGATAAGATAAGCTGTTTGAAGTCTCTAAATGCTAAGAATAATGCCGTCCCACAGTTCCTCGTGGCAGTAACATCATGCACGCAATTATGATATAAATACTAATAAAATATAGGAAATCGTAAAATAAAAGAATTCTCAATGTGACAATCATTTTGTTTCAGTTTTGTGACTGGCAGCCTATATTCCTTTTTTTTTTTTTTTTTTTAATTTCAGTTTCAACCTTGGTAATGAAGTAATATTTTTCACCGTTTTTTTTTTTAGCCCCTGTGAAACAACATTGTAAGAACGCACTGGGCGAAGGTAGGGTTTTTTTTTTTGCAGTCCATTATCAGGAACATTGTAGTTTCACATATCAGACTCATGACATTAACATCCATAAACCTAGTGTTATACGTTTTATATGTTTATTTTATTAATACTCTTAGCGCCACAGTTGCCTTTTTCTTATGTCCTTATGAATTCTCCATCACTTTAATTAGAAGTCAAGGAAAAGTGGTTAGGAAAGGAAGCAGGATGGACTATTCGGATGCAGCCATGAAATACATTCTGACAAGACGTCTTAATAGTATTTTTTTTTTATGTGTAGTCCTGGTGTGTACTCCCATAATGTATTGTAAGTATTGTAATGTATTGTAATAATGTAAATTGTATAGCTTTAACACAGAGAAATCCCTCTGCGCATCCATTTGGTTTAGAAATGTAAATGTTATTTGCACTGTTTAACTAGCTACATCATCTACAACATGTAGCTAACATGTAGTTAATATTTATTTAATACCTCTTATAAGATTACACTTGCCTCAGACAAGATTTACACCTTACACCGGATCTTACACCGGATGCCTTTATAATTGTCTTAAAACAGTGTCTCCAGTGGGTTACTATGTGGCAAATGATATGCAAATTGGCTCATTACACTCGACAACTCATCTGGGTATTTCCACATTTCCTTTTTTGGATTTCATTTCCATGGCAAATCAAGTTTAGTGGGCCACTTTTAACTCTTTCATGGACCATGTGTATTGATATAAGATACTGGGATGGCTTTGGTTGTCAAGTGTGAACAGACTTATGCGTTTATAAATGTTCACTGTAAGTTAAAATGCAGTCCAGAGATCCTGAAGGTGTTAAGAGTGAGGATTTAAAACTGTTTTTTAAAAATGTGTCTTGGGTACACTTACACCTGCACTTAAATGTGGATAATCCCTAATAATGATTCTAAAAACACATGAACGTATAGACGAGTGAGTGCAGAATATTAGTGCTTTAAAAGTGAAATGTTTAAATTATAATGTTCCAGTGATGCATTGTATAGGGTACATCTAGTACCCCATGAAGTCAAGTAAAAAAAAAAAATATATATATATATACACTACACAAAATACTACTAATGAGTAAATCTAATCTTTTAACATAGCCTGCTGTTTATTGTAACAGGTTTAACGGATAATTTATCTTCATTGGAAAGATCTTAGACAGCATGCAAAATGGTAAAAAGCCTTGGCACACATGAGGGAAATGGCTCTGCGTTGAAGCATGCTGGAACAGACACGGCATAGGAGACGTGCCAGGGTTCTTGTCGCTTGGCTAGCATAGTATTAGAGGCTTCTGTCCTTGCCCGGGAAACTGGTCGGTACAATAGCACTCCTCTACTTCCGGAACGGGCGTCCATCCATTCCGCGCGCAATCTCACGTATCACAGTTGCCGGGCAGCGGCGCGCTTTAACTACACGAGCCTCCGGACTCATTGAAGCGCACAGGAACTAAAAAAAAAATGTGCTTTGGATGGGAGTTAGTGTGACTGACCTGGGTGTGAGGAGAGCACCCGAGACTGTCATCTGGCGTCATAAATTAGTTTACAGGGAAGGGGGGTGGTTGCGTGTGTGTGCGTTTTCTAAAGAGGGAAACCTGAAGGGAGCCAATTGTTCATCTAATGCCAATGTACATAAATGTATAGCTTACATATTAACTAACAAAAATATTTTTTTAATAACAACAAAATAAAATAGGCTACATATAATTAGTAAAATAAGCTTATGATCACTCTTTTTCTTTCTTTCTTTCTTTTTTTTGGAAATCGTACACTAGGCAATACCCAACACTGGGGTAAATTTGCAGCCTGTTCAGGAGGTGGGGGAGCTTTGCCATGAAACAATGTGGAACCAGGGAACTCTGAGCTCACGTGCTATGTAGTTCTCAAAACTTATCATGGAAATGATTATTTGTTGCTGTCCTAAGGGCTTGATTGAACTTATCCCAAGTGGATAGCCAGATATTAAGCTTATTATTATTATTATTATTTGTTTGTTTGTTAGTGCTATCTTCTATCTTCTATCTAAACCTAACATTTTTGCTTTAATGATCCAAGGGCGCACAACCCTCACTAACAACCTAACTAACATTTACACTTTGTGAAGTGAAAAATAGCCTATTATTAGTAATGCCGTGCCATACCACATCACGCTCCTTACCAGTTTAACCCCTTGCTGCTGTATGAAATAGAGAGATTGGGAGTCATGCAAGTCCAAAAAGAGATTGCATCACTAGTTCGTGTTTTGCTCCCCACTCCGGCAGCACGTGTCATCAAAAAAATAAATAGGCTAAGTCTGTTGACGCATGTTGCGTGCTATATGAAAATAAGCACCAGTTCCAGGCTGTCCAATCAGAGCGGCGCGGGATTTCGACTCCTTCTTTTCAGAAATCATTAATATCTCCGGAAGCGTCAAACATTAACGTGCCAGCTGCTCGTGGAGCGTATAAATACTCGGCGCGTCGAGGGCAGAGCTTAGTCATTTCACCGGGCGTAAGGAGAACAGCACTAGTCAGTCCACCAGAAACAAAAGCCAAAGAAGTCGTTAGTGGCTTACTTACGGGTTAGGTTAGGGTTAGGGTTTATTTATTTATCCATATAGCGATTTGCATTTGATCGTTTTGGAATGAGCGGAGTCTTTCTGAAGTTGTTCCAGGCGGTGGTACTTGGCGCGGTCCTCTTGGCGCCACAGCTCCGCGCTTCGCCGCTCCTGGAGCCGATCCGGTGCGCGCAGTGCACCGCAGAGCGCGTGGCCGAGTGTCCTCCGGTGGATGCTGGATGTGCGGAGGTGCTGCGGGAGCCTGGATGTGGCTGTTGTCTGGCGTGTGCGCTTAAGCGCGGGGATCAGTGCGGCATCTACACGGCGCCGTGCGGCTCGGGGCTGCGCTGCCTGCCCACACCTGGAGAGCTGCGGCCCCTGTATGCGCTCACACGAGGGCAAGCCGTGTGCACTGAGCTCAGGGAGGACGTGCAAAGCCGCACGCAGCCAGCGCCAGGTAAGGAGCCTGTCCTACAAAATCCTTTCCACGAGCTTTAGCTGTCTGTAGACTAAGAACGGATAAGAAGGCAGACAAGATGCTTGTGCGTTTTGCACGTCTTCAAGCCGCCGATTAGTGTTTGGAGAAGGCTAGGATATATATATATATATATGTTTGACCCTATGTTTAATTAAATAACCACGTATTTCCTCCAGATCAGCCTGCTGTGTTGGAGGGTGATGGTCGGAGCGAGGCTGCTGCAGGTCCTGAAGCCGTCTCACCGATCGTCGTGTCGGGCCACATCAAGCCCTACGACCCGTGGCTCATCAGCGGCGCTCAGGAGAGCATGAAGTCCAAAGTGAACACCTACAGAAGGAAACTTGTTGAGCAGGTGGGTACACCACACAGAAGATTCAAAATTGAAATTGGATATTTCAAAGCAGTAGTCTAGTGTAAAAAAAAAAAAAAAAAAAGTCAACCCGCTACATATTGTCACATGTTGGTAACATTTTCAACCACTAGAGGGCAGGGTAACACTTAAAAAAAATCAGAGTTGAAGCGCAAGTTTGTAAACTTGTACAAGTTTATGGATGGGCATTCATTGAGCTTGCTGAGTGATACTGTATGAATAATTACATCACCTCTCATACTAAAGGAAAAAAAAAATTAAATTAAAGTTCAAAGGATAAATGAACCTTAGCTGGAATGTAATTATTAATAATATTTTGCTGTTAGTGCCAAGCTCATATTTAACTTCTGACCTTGGTAACTTTTCATATGAGTTGAGGTGAATCAGTACAAGGGTGCAATGTGAGACCAGGTTGTTGAAAATAATTAACAACATTTATAATATTTTTTTTCTTTTCTTTTGCCTCAGGGCCCCTGCCATGTGGAGTTACAGAGAGCACTTGAGAAGATCGCTCGATCCCAACAGAAGCTGGAAGAGAAGCTGACCAAGTTCTACCTGCCTAACTGTGATAAACAAGGCCTGTACAAAGCCAAACAGGTAAGCGAAAGGCAGATAAAGATTACTCTTAGTGTAACAGTAACATCTAAAGTTTATACAATAAAAACTCTGTGTTTGTGAAGTTAACTGTGAAAATTAAGGTTGAACGGTATTGTACGCCAAAGACATACGCGCACATTGTTTAGGCTGATGTAAGTGCTTTGTGATGTTTCGCTACACAATGCTGCTTGGTATTAGATCCACACTCTACACTGCCGGAGTCAGAATCTGTACAAACACAGTTTCTTGTCTTTCTGCAGTGTGAATCGTCTTTGGATGGCCAGAGGGGGAAGTGCTGGTGTGTGACGTCGTGGAATGGAAAAAAGATTGTGGGATCGAGCGAACTACCCACAGATGCTGAGTGCCCTCAGGAGCTCAATCACTGATCACACAACCACACACAGACACACATTCAGGCCCTAAGGACTATTTCCACACACACATACAGAACATTATGCCACTGAATTCTTTTCTATTTTCTATTTATTTATTGTAGCCTACATGGTTTTTGTTTTATACAGGTACACTGTTTAAAATTAGTGAATATTAGTTCACTAAACCCACCAAAAAAAAAAAATCTTTTCATCTATTTTTTTTTCTCTTGTTTCAGAAAGGATTCTGTATTAATATGTTTATTTTTACTTAATACATCCATGCATATTTATTTAAACTGAATGTATCCATATAGTTGTTCGGGTGAGAGTATTTATACCTTATGCCTTATTATTGTTATTATTTTTGTATGGCGTATAAATGTATATGTTCAGTGTGTTTTTTTTTTTTTATCAGTGTCAGTTGTCTTATCTTTCCAACAAACTGTTGGTGGGAATCTAAATGGAGAAAAAAAAAAAAAAAGCACTGCATGACCAAACCACATTGTCACTGCGTATAGCTTTTTACTGTTGTTACTCTATTGGCATTTTTTTTTGTCTTATTTCTTTTACACTATTGCACAACTAAGTGAAGAAGGCTAACGCTTTCACAATTCTCTATTTGGTTCTCTTGATTTGTTCTGCAGTGCATGATGGGTATTGGTCTTCATATCTTCTGAAACGGGTAACTACCTGTTCCTACCTCTGTTTTTGAAGATTTATTGTGTCTGTGAGAGTATTTCTGAGAGTCTTTGTATTTCTTTGTGGCTTTTTTGTCAATGGACCACTTAAGGTTGAATGCTTGTATTCGATGGATGCATATTGTTATAATGGTGTGTATATATA
>JAOVYU010000040.1:3803186-3813780 GCA_025674565.1 Synodontis membranacea | reverse complement strand
TTTTTTTTCTGCATCTTTGAAGTGGGCGGGGCTTCCATTAACTCATCGGCCGTTTTTTTTGTTTTTTTTGTTTTTTTACCTTTTAAGACTTTACGATTTTTTTAACCTGGACTTTTGGCAGGTCTTCATACGGTCTTTTAAATATTTTTTGTTGGTATTTTCCATTTCACTCCACACCCTGCAAACCCCATCCAACCTCCTGAAATTTTTAGTGTGGTGTGCTGCCCAAAGGACAACCAAACCCCCCCCCCCCCCCTACCCGAGGCTCGTGATTTCAGACTCTGTGTTTTGTACCTTTGTTTGCAAGATCAAGGTCCTTTTTGTGGAAGACTGTAGGGTGTCCATGAAGAGTGCCTGTGTGAAACTGTACGCGAAACACAGTCTCTCTGTTCCTCTTTGCAGTGTTCTTATGATAGCATACAATCTGCAGAAAATATGAATTACCACTTACACGAGGCAAATGAAAGGTTGGAAAAGGCGGTGCAGTGACACCTAGGCTACAAAACGTTAACAATGTATGAGTGAGTGGCCGCCTAGAACATGTCATTAACTCACCAAAATGTCTCCTTTGAGAAGCTGTGGTGGTTCCAGTGCAAAATACACTTTGTCTGTCTGCCCCACAGAGATCTGACTGAGAGACATGCACACTTAGTGTTATTGCTACATCACAAATGAGTCTTTGTGCATTGTATATGCATCTTACTGTATTCCTGTTGTGCACACCAGCTGCATGTCTTGGTACACTCTCACAAACAGTCCGCATACTAAAAAAAAACAAACACAAATGCTGTGCTTAAGATTCAGAAAGTAATGCATTTAATACATTGTTTTGATGCGTCTTTGCTCGGGGTATGTGTGGGTATGTGTGTGTAGCTCTTGCCTGTGGGGTGCAAGTTTGGCATGTGCTTCAGAGAGATGAAGTGGAAGAGGAGAGGAGAGGAGTTTATCTTGATCTGATGGGCCAGGAGCTTGCCAAACATCTGCACATACCTGAACCACACACATTAATGTCGGTCTCCCCATAGCATTGCAATGAAATTCTCTCTGTACACACAGGTTAAAAGCTTTGAAATATCTGATGCTTCTTAAGAAAAAAAAAAAAAAGGACTTAATTTTGCTTAGATATATGACACAAAATACTTTTATTTTTGGTTAACAGAAGAAATAAAAAGGGAGAAGGATTAAACGTCTGACTGATTGGTCTCTGGAACTGTATTTTAGGGATGGAAGAACATTCATCCAAAGGTTATTCCCTCAGTTCATATTTTAATGGTGGTGAAAAACATGTCAGTCCAAAATCTCCCACAGGTGTTCAACTGGGCTGAGATCAAGTGATTGCGAAGATCATAGCATATGGTTTATTTATCAATTTCGTCCACGTCAAACCATTAATACCCCACTGAACGGGTTCCTTTCTAGTCCTTGCACCACATTTTAATCCTTTCGGAGCAATTTGACCAAAAAAATAAATAGATTGGTTTGGAAGCTTAAAATTTGGCTCCCAGCTGGAACCCGTTAGTTTGGAGATGAAGCAGAGCACAACAATGAAGAATACACTGGAAAACGATAAATCTAATACCTGCAATAACAAGACAAGTAAATCAATGCGATCCGCCGACTGTTTACGCAACTTTGATTACGACGGTTCCAATCAAAATTGGTCGGAAATGCAGACTGGTTTGCTAGCTGGCACCAAGGTTCAAAGAATTCTGAACGGAACTGGATCAAGAACCCTGTTAGTATAAAAGGGGTATCAATGAGTCCTTGTGCCCTGAGAATGGGGAGAATGGGGTTGTTCTTTAAGAGATCAAGAGAGAAATGTTTCATCATGAATAAAAGCTGATAACTTTGTGTTGACTTGCAGTGATTCCGTCTTATATGGCAAATTCTGACGGGGCCCATCAGTATTTTTGTGTACATTTAGATGGCTATAAACTAAAGCTATTAATTAAAATGCATTATTATCTATTCTACTGATTAATTACAGACTCTGAAAGTAGAATAGAAAATATGAATTTTTGTGAAATCTAATGAAATTTATTCCAGTGAACATTATGAAAGGCTACAATGGGAACGCTTTTCTTTTTTTTTCTTTTTTTTTTCCTGAAATCTTTTTCTGAACATGGCAACTTTCATATCAGTTTATATTAGATGTACTGAACTAATCGGTTTTTGCCTTAACTATAGAAAAGTCCACCACTCCTTTTAATTAGGTCCATTGCTCAATTAATAATATACAATAATCATAAAACCAGATAAGCATATACGTCATGTAATATAATAATAATAATAAGCATAAGCATATAACAAACACAGAAGTTTTACAATAGTCATATAAGCTTATAACTGTTTTCCAAATGTCAGAAATATATCTAACAGTAATAAATAGATTTAAGAAGACCTCACAACAAATGCTAGGAATCCATAGCCTTTTTTTTCTCTCAACACATTTTATCTTGGAGGTTTTTATGTTATGATTCGGAGTCAATCACAGAACCACAGCGGACATGTTTCTAAATCATTTTTGGTTTGACGCAGATAGGCGTTGGCTTTAACCAGCATTTCTGAGCTGTGAGGTGTGAGCATATTCACACTGTGCTGTGGTGTGTGGAATGTGGGCAGTGCTACGTTATTGGTCTGTGGATTCTTAAAAATGCTAAGTAATTGTTACTATGGGTCCGTTTCAATAATATTTTTGCAAGTTTGTGTGGAAAGAATGTGCTTTAAGTGGGCATATGAACCCTAAGACATGACAGCAAACTACCCCCCATAGTATAACAGAGCCCCAGGATTCAGGTCTATAGAGTTCCCTGATTAAAATTATTTTATTTTTTATTTTTTTGCACCACTGATCTAACAAATGTTCATTCATCTGTGTAATGAGAGGTTTGCATACTGCAACCCAGCTCTAATATCCCTCTCTGTGTAATTGTGAAATGACTGTTAATGCTGACAGCCTGATTCCATCCTTCATTAACATTCTTAGTCACTTGAACAACAGTCGCGCTTGTTATATGGTCACTTTAATAACTCCTTTATTAGTTCTCCTTCTTATTCATGCTATCATCTAATCAGCCAATCATGTAGCAATGGTGCGGTGCATAAAAATCATACAGATGTAGGATTTTCAGGTAATTTTCACATCAAACATCAGAAAGGGGGAAAAAATGTGAAGTCAGTGATTTTGGCCATGGCATGATTGATGGTGCTAGAGGGACTGGTTTGACTATTCCTATAACTAACTGGGATTTTCACTCAGAACAGTCTGTAGAGTTTACTCATAATGGTGCAATAAAGAAAAAGCATCCAGGGAGTGGCAGTTCTTTGGACAGAAACACCTTGGTGATGAAAGAGGTCAACGGAGAATGAACAGACGGGTTCGATCTGACAGAAAGGCTACAGTAACTCACGTAACCACTCTGTGCAATTGTGCTGAGCAGAAAAGCATCTCGGAATTCACAACACACGTTTGTGGCAGATGGTGGTCTAATGGTCAGGGAAGCGAACCAAAAAATTGCCAGTTCAAATCCCACAGCCAGCAGGTACCACTGAGGTACCCTGAGCAAGGTGCCGCCCCCAAGCACTGCTCCCAGGGCGCTGGAATAATAGCTGCCCCCTGCTGTGTGTCACCCCACATATGGGTTAAATGCAGAGAACACATTTTGTTGTTGTGCACTGTGTGCTGTGGTGTGTCAATAATGACAAATAATCACTTCACTTTAACCTTGAGGTGGATGAGCTACAAAAAGCAAAAGTTTCAATTCTGTCAGCCAAGAACAGGTCTGCAGTGGGCACAGGCTCACCAAGTTGACAGCTGAAGCTGATGAAAGCAGATGGTAGGGGTCAGAATTTAGGGCCAAATGCATGAATCCAGGGATACAACCTGCCTTGTGTCAACAGTCCAGGCTGGTGGAGGTGGTATAATGGTGTGGGGAATGTTTTCTCAGCACACTCTGGGCACGTTAATACCAATCATTATTTGAGCATCATTGCCGACCATGTGCATCCCTTCATGGCCGCAATTTGTTTATCTTCCAATGGCTACTTCCAGCATGATAATGCACCGAATCACAAAGCAAAAGACATCTCAAACTGGTTCCATGAACATGACATTGAGTTCAGTTCCAGTTCCGGTGGGAATGGGAAATTCACAGCATGAACGCGTACCTGAAAAATCTGCAGGATTTGCGTGATGCAATCATTTCAACATGGACCATAATCTCGAAGGAATGTTTCCAGCATTTTGTGGAATCCTTGCCGTAATAGTGTTCCTAATGAAGTGTTCAATGAGTATATATCACACTAAGGCACAAGCATTATGATAATTATGCTGTCTTTCCTACAGATCTATATGTCAACGTCACTTTCGTCACCGTTTAGTTATCCTGTTACTCAAAAGTTGACTATTTCCCTATAACAGCACCTCCCAATGTGTTTTATTCCTCTTATACCACAGCGATTTGCCAACATTTCATCTTTTAATGTTTACGCTTGATGTAATGGAAGATTTGCGAAACACTTTAATGCCCGTTCCCACAGAGTACGTTAGATCAGCTACGTAACAGTCATTCCCAAAGTTAATAAGACTAGAAGCTGCAAATCGCTCGTTCCTGAAGACGTCCGAAAATGTAAAGAAACCGCTTTACATCTGTCTGATACAAAGTGCTAACACTGGAGACTGCTTCCAAAAACGCTATGCATCTCATCACAGAAACCTTTGTAGTAGAAGTTTTACCGCTAGAGCTGTTTGCCTTGAAAAATAACAACTGATCAACTAGAACTCAACAGGACTGGTGTGTAAATTTCTGAACTTTTGAACTTATATGAGAGTGTAATAATTAGAGAGTTCTAATTTCATAATTAGAAATGTTTGCCTTTTCTGGGATGGAGTCATAAGGGAAGCCATCTTATCACTGTAGAACCTCTTCATTGTGTAGCAGTCCAAAGCCTTCTCTTCACTGAGAGACAGAGAGACAGAGAGAGAGAGAGAGAGTGAGAGAGAGAGAGAGAGAGAGAGAGAGAGATCAATTACAATGAGAAATCAATAGATAGATACTGTAGATGTGCGTCCAGGTAGCTAAAACCTCACGTGATCATTTAGGATGTCATAGAGTTAATGCCACAATACAGCATTTATCTGTTTAAGGTTGCGTGTGTTACTGTAAATCTTTCATGGAGCTATGAAACTGGCCAGGAGAAGGCATTTGGGTGTCACGTGGCAACCCTCCCACAAACAAAACAAAACTGTGGCTCAAAGTTCATCCATGTAGCCTGTTAGAATTAAGTTATACCTGACCTCTCAATCCCTCTTTATGAACAATGATTCGATTATGTATTTCTATTTATATCAGGAGTGGAAAACAGACCTATACTTTGTTACTACTTGAAGACTCTTAACTACATTTAGAATTCCAAGAAAGAAAAAGAAAAAACTTTTTTCTTGTTACATTTTCAAGATACTCATCACAGGTCATCATAGTCTTCTTCTCTTATCCTTCCATGACTGTATGTTATACCTGTATATAAATTCAGTGGGCTCAGTTTAACACCCGAACACAGTTTAGCATCCAATGAAGTACATCAAAGTAAAAAAAAAAGTTCCGGCAAAGTGGAAATTGAGGATGAGCGCCCCGGTCCTGCCTCAGTAAAATGTTTCTGAGTTAAAAAAAAAAAAAAAAAAAAAAAACATAGTGGTATCTCAGTGTTTAAGACACTTCAAATCCCAGTACCAACATGAACTGCCACTGCTGGGCCCTTGAGCAAGGCCCTTAACCCTCAACTGCTCAGTTGTATAAATGTGATATATGTAAGTCGCTCTGGATAAGGGCGTCTGCCAAATGATATAAATATATATAATATGTTTCCATATGCAATCAAGACTCATAAAATGAGGTGTCTTGTTAGAAAGCATGACCTCCATCTCAGGTGAAAAAGAGGCGAGTTTTGCTAATTTGCTTACATTAACTGGTTAACCAAGTTGGACACTTTTTTATCTCTAATGGCAGGTTAGACTAGCGTTGATTTGATTCAGGTATCGAACACAGGTTAATTGTCTAAGCAGCGAGTCTTTCACATCATATGCAACTTCTGATTAATTCATGAGTGTTAGTCAGAGGTGTCAAAAGTAATGCACATTCTTTACTCAAGTAAAAGTATAGATACCTTTGTTTAAAAATACTCAATTAAAAGTAGAAGCATTGACCCAACTTTTTACTCAAGTGAAAGTAAAAAGTACAGGCTCCAAAACATACTTAAAGTTCAAAAGTATAAAGTAACCTTGCTTCCGGAGCGGAGGGGGAGCAAGCATTCCTGGAGCGGACGTAGGGGGGTTTGTGGACAGCTCAAGTTAACTAGGAAAAGTCCATTCCCTAAAAAGATTTGGAGCATGCATTCCCGGAACGGACCTGGGGGGGGGGGGGGGGGGGGGGGGGGGGGGGGGGGATATGACGACTCTGATTTGAAAATGTAGGGAGTAGAAAGTACAGATACTCATGCTAAAATGTACGAAGTAAAAATTTTTGAAAGTAGGCACAAAAAAAGTAGCAAAGTAAAGTACAGATGCCCGAAAATTCTACTTAAGTACAGTAACGAAGTATTTGTACTTCGTTCCTTCCCATCGCTGGTGTTAGTCATGCCTTTGACCAGAGTTTGTGTTGTGTTTTCAGGTAAAATAGCACAATCCATTTAAAGCGTAAAAACATCTTCAAACAGATTAGTATTAGAAACAAAAGTAATTTTTCACATGAAAATATGACCCGAGATTAATTTATTCGGTTAAATAGTTGATATGTTTTAATACTCAGGTACATTTAAAAGTAGGAACTTTTTGACATTCTCGACAAAAAAACTTTCTGGATACTTCTGCTTTTAGTTGAGCTTGGACATACAATCTACGCTTTCACATACATATTATTCATGTTTGGCAGGACTTTTTTCCATCCCCTGTTTATTAAACTCTCAGTTGCATGCAAAAAAAATGCTTGGTCTGTGTCATCCTAATTGTGTAAATTGTATTTGCAGTTTAAGGCTTGCTTGTGTACATGACAGCAGGAATACATGTAATGCTAGTTTTACCTGCTAGAGACGCTAGGAAGGTTGATGTAGGATGAAATCACTACTCCTACCCGGTCTTTTGTGCCCTATTAAAGAAAAGTGTACGTGAGTCAGCATACTTAACCTTGTATCATAGGAGTTCACTGTCTCGCTCCATGTCATACTTTACATTCATTATCACCAGTACGTTATGATGTAGGCATGAGCTTATCCTGTTCTATTCCAGAAGATGATCGGTTCCCCTTTTTGAATTTTTGGTTTCTTCCTCGTGATGGATTTACAGTAACTCGATAGCGTTCAAACGGAATCACCTCGGTGATCCTGATACAGATTTCTGTATCGACAGAACAGAACTGCTGGTGCCTTTGCACTGCACTAGCATTGCTACTGCCCTGAGTAAACAATAATGTATGTGCAGGAAATAAATACTGCTTTTGGCTGTGGGCTCAGACTTTAGGACTGTACTGCATTATTCCGGATAGGAGTAAACTAGAGAACATGGTACAATCTGTGGAATATTAATGTTAACTATGGAAGACCTGGGAGAGATATATGGAGATGGGTTGAGCGGTTTACCCTGCAGTGTAGCACGAGGACATGCTCGCTGTGTGTGTTGAGCCAGTTCTCTATGCTTTTACACATAGAACATAGTAAATGTAGGGATGGAGCGTGCTGTTCAGGCCAGCCAGCATCTAGTACCTAAAAGAACACAAATGAAAGAGACATAATGGTCATGTAGTGACCAGGTTTTAAAAAATATTTTTACCATTTGAATTTCTGAATTGTAGACTTTACCCTAATGTTGGTCGTCCTTAGCTCTTCGCTGGGCTCAGATAGGTTAATAACCTGTCATCAAGAAAACACAAGACCCTTTTACTGACTCCTACACTGACTCCATTAGTGAACGCAGGATATATTTGGCCTATTACATAAGCTCATGCAACTGCAGATTAATAAAATAGTTTTTCGTATAAAAGTGTCCGTTCTCACCATGTATTTGTCTGAGTGCTTGGACTGCAACATCTGTGTGATGTTTTGTAAGTTGTGAAGATAGGTCTTCTCTGGGCATATCTGATTAAAGGATACAGCAATGATGCATTCCGTGATGTAGTTCAGGTCAAATTCACATCCTTCTGCCATCATCGCACTGCTCTACAATAATAATAATAATAATAATAACAACAATAATAATAATAATAATAACAGCATCTGTTGAGTTGTTCCATATGATAAACATAAAAAAGTTAATATACAGTTAAAGGAAACCTGAAACTTTCTTCTTTCATGCTAATACCAGTAAAACTTTTGAAAGTCTGAGGGTAAACAGATGAGATAAAAGAGCAAAACAGACTGAGGTGTGCATGGCCACATAACATGTTTTTTTCTGGTAGAAATGTCCTGACAGGGTCCCGGGGAGCGCTTTGTGCGTGTGTCCATATAGAGTTTTTCTTTGGCAGGAAAAAGCACTGGCTTCAATGCTGCGTGTCAGTTTTGTTCCTATGACAACAATTTCCTGAAAACATATCATCATTAAGTGTCATATAATTGGTTCCCTTAAAAGGAGTGACAGTATGACAACAGTTCCGAAAGCTGCAATACACTCTGGAAAAAAGACGTTGGCTGCAGTGCTTTTTCTCTAGGCGGCCACGTGTGGCGGAATGCGCTCTCTCTCTCTCTCTCTCTCTCTCGCTCTAATCATTGGGAATAATTGAAGAAAGATAGTGGCACTAAGGGGAAAAAATGCTATGAAAGAAATAAAGCACTGCTGCTATAGTCTCTTTGGGTAGAGATGAAGCAAAGCAAATTGCCATTCACACCACTTTCAGAAGGTAGTAGCAAAGGCATTATGGGTTTAGATGGGGGGGGGGTCGTTCTCAATAATGCAAGGCTTATTCATTTAAAATGTAGCAAGCTGCAGTTTGACCATTTGCAGATCAGATGTTTCTTCAGGTCATGGCTTAGCTTGACGTGACAAAAAACAAAGGTAAGTGAAAAAGTTATGATGCTAACTGTGTTGAACATTGCTACCATTTCATCTTTATCCTCACATAAACTTTATTGACCATCTGTGCCAGGTTTCCTAGAAAGGACGGTTTAACAGAGCTGAAACAAACCCTACTGAACGTAATACGTTCATCAAAGAGACTTAAAGTTTTGCTCATACATGTTCTTGTTGTTTACATTCATTAAAAACAGACACTTACTTACATGAAGACGCATCCTTGCACACACTAAATTTATATAAAGCCATGATAAAAAAAAAAAGAGGGGTTGGTTGGGGTCCCTGGAGATCTACCTTCCTAAAGGTTTCATCTCCAACCAAAATCTCCCACCCTTCTTTTAGGTGATCAAGAACTTCTTAAAGCAATGACTTGGTGGTCAAGTGAGCACGATTATGGTTGGAGTCTTCAGGAAGGTAAATCTCCATGAACAGGGTTGCTGTCCATTGTCATAAAGCATGACAGCACCGTCATAATGAAATAAATCCACAGTTCGCCTTCAGCACATTAATGAATGATGGGTTTCACTTTAAAGTAGCACTCCTCTCTCATTACTGTGTTCGAACTGCTTACTGTTCAGTGCACATTTTCAATAACACTTATATCATGTTATCAATCGGCATTAGTGGAATCTTGCTTTGATATTAGCAATCTCGCGTGAAGATCAAAGTTTAGATTTGTGCGAAATACAGAAAAGAAGAGCTTACCTGGACAATGGGATTACAGGGTGTGCAGTCCTACAGGAACATCCGCTATATTCAGCCAGGAAAGATGACAAAAAGCGAAAAAGGAAAATCAAGAAGGGGATATGTGGACAAAAAGAGGAACACGCTCTGTACGCCGCACGCTACAGCTCACATGCACTTTGGCCAGCATTCTGTACGTGCGCATGTTCTTCTACTGTCAGCACTTGCTCTCAGTATGACTAAAGCAAAGAAGTCAAGATTAAGCGACACACCCCTTGCCTATAATACAGACATTTCTCTGAGTCAAGCAACAATAGGAATGCAGTGTGCATTGCTGTAGTGCTGAATATTTCGTCGCGTTCCAATATCATTATAGTTCGTAGTTAATAGCTCATCATAAATTTGTCAAGTTAATTCCTCCAACTATACATTCATTTCATTTTCAGCAACAGTAAAAAAAAAAATCATTTGTGTACAATCTGTCAAGTATAAAGTGGTACTGAGGTATAACATATGGAAGGAGATTCGAGTGATTCTGACGGTGATTAGAATTTAAAGCTTTATTGTACCCTGTGCAAAACATGGCACTGTGGCAAATAAAGATCTTTCTGTAGCAGGGTCATAAAGTTAAATATTACCTTATCATTTGAGGCATGACTGACTAAACTCATATTCATGGTAATATTGACAATATTCCAAATTTCACTGCTGAAACTGAATTTTTCTTGCAATCCATCAGATTGCAACAGAGATCTTTGAGGATTTTTAAATTTTTTTTTTTTTACCTCTCTTACCATCATCCTTACTGCACATGGGGGCAAGTTGCAACAGTTAGTGAGTAGCTTTTTATTTATA
>JAOVYU010000040.1:3780435-3794302 GCA_025674565.1 Synodontis membranacea | reverse complement strand
TTCACTGTCTCGATCAACTCTTTAATGAATATACTGTATTTGAAAAAAACGCGATAGAGTGAAGCCGCGAAATTCGACTGTATTATTATACTTACAGTAAGTATTGCTTTACCATGCATTTTTTTTCTTTCGGCTACTCCCATTAGAGAGGTCGCCACTGCAGATCTTTTTTTTTGTCTACGTGTTCGATTTGGCAGAGCTTTTTACACTGAATGCCCTTCCTGACGCAACCCTCCCCATTTATCCAGGCTTGGGACCGGCGCACAGGAATACACTAGAGTGTGCACCCCCTTGTGGCTGGGTCTTTTCCCGGCGGTCTCCCGTCCAAGTACTAACCAGGCCCTTCCGAGAACAGGGTGGTATGGCTGGATTACTTTACCGTGCATATACTTTACTAATATTGAACACATGTACCTTTCAGTTTAACAACAGTGCATCTAAATATGGAGCCACCGGGATGCGGTGTTGAAGTTGAGGATGAGAACCCTGGTCCTAACTCATTAAATGTATTCATAAGCTGGAGTACGCAAAGACCCATATCGAATCTCCTTTGACTCCCTATAAGTCATAGACTAGTGCGAAAAAGCATGCCGAGGTAGGTTTCACTAATTTTCTAATATAACCAAGCTAGCCTGTTTTCTTTACTAATGCGAGGTTAGATCATTATTGATTCCAGTAGCCAATATAATTGGCTAGTTAGTGAGTCAAATTGTAATAGCGGTAAATGTTGTGGTGCAGTGGTTAGCACCGTCACCTCACAGCGAGAAGGTTGTGGGTTCGAAGCTGCCGGCCACCCTCTCCGTGTCCGTGTGGGTTTCCTCTGGGTGCTCCAGTTTCCTCCCACAGTCCAAACACATGCAGATTAGGCTAACTGGCTGCTCTCATTTGCACAGAAGTGAGAGAGCCTCGTCTCTTTGTGTTAGCCTTGCGAAAGGTTGTCTACCCGCCTCTCACATGAAGTCAGCTGGGACTGGCTCTAGCTACCCTGCATGCTTAACAGATACACTATATTGCCAAAAGTATTCACTCACCCATCGAAATAATTCAATTCAGGTGTTCCTGAATTCATGGATGAGCGAGTTTGGTGTGGAAGAACTAGACTGGTCTGCACAGAGTAAAGGCTGAGCGAATACTTTTGGCAATATTGTGTAAGTGGTAGAGATAATGGATAATAAGCATTAGAGACAGAACGACCTTTTTTTATGCAGAATAGCACAGTTGCTATAAAACAACAAATCTTAGAATAGTTTTAGTTGCTTTTCCTACCAAAGTATGTCATTAACTTAATTTTATCAGTTAAAAACATAGATTTTTTTTTTTTTTTTCCATTTTAATGCTTGATTGTTTTAATTTGGATACTTTGAGTAAGACTTTGAGACATTATCTAAACTTTCACTTAAGTATAACAATACTAGTATTAGTAATAGTACTTCATCTACCTCTGAATGCTAATGGACTGGCTGCACTAATCAACCCTAGGTGTGAATTATTGTCTGTGTGTGTGTGTGTGTGTGTGTGTGGTGTCCTGTAATAAATATATGAATGGAATACCTATAGATGACAACATAAGTTACTGATTAATTGACATTAGGGTTGATAATGGAATACCAATCTTTATCAATCCTAACTTTTCCTTTTAATAATCAACACACATTTTCCAGAACCTTTATTAGGTCTCATTAACATGCAGGCTAGGAAAGACACAAGGTATTGTCTAAATATTAGTCTTGGATACATGTGCTTTCTGTTTTCACAAGGGAAAAAAATATATATATATATATTCCTGTTTGTATATTATTATATACATAGGATTTGGAATTACTTGGAACTGGATTAAAAGAGCAGCCGTTCCATTGCCCATTAATTACCCAATCAGCCAGATGATTGGTTCCCAGACCTGCAAACTCCAGCATTGTCTTCAGTCTAAACTGACGCCTCTGTCTGATTGAGACGTGCCAAGTGGTGTGCTGTGTGAGCTGTGATTCTGTAAGTATTCATATTGTGTCTTGGTATGATTGGATTTCAATAGGAAACATTTAGGAAATAAAAATAATAATAATAATGGTTAACTTTATATATACATTTAAAGCTGCTTTAGATCGAGGACCGGTACTGAACTGAATGTTTAAAATTCTTCAGAGGTGAAGTGTTGTGGGGAAAATGGATGGTGGCTTTGAAGATCTTGAGCTACGAGAGGCACAGAGAGAATACCTGGACTTTTTGGATGATGATGTGAGCATTCTAGCAAAGTAGTTCTTCTTTTCTTCACTTTCAATTTAAAAAAAAAAAAAAAACACACCCACTAGACCACCATGGACAATTTCACCACTTCTTTAGATCTTTCTTTATGGTGGTTGGTTCACTGAAAGAACAAATGTTTGCCATGTCCTGCGTTTGAATCAGATCCCACTGGGCTGATTTTTGAATGTCTTCACAGCAAGACCAGGGTGTGTATCATGAGAAAGTCAGAAGCATGGTGTCTGAGTGCCAGTCTCGGCTCATCGTCAACATTAATGACCTGCGGCGAAGGAACGAAAAGCGAGCCAAAGAGTCAGTAACCCTGCTTGGGTTTTGTGAGAATAGAAAATATAATGTGGCTGGGTTGCTGTCAGTGTTGTCTTGCTAAGCTTTGGTTCAATGCCAGTTTTCTACTTTGATTGGTTGAACATGTTGTCTTGAATTGACTGATGTCGATGTCCGTCTTCAACAGGCTTCTGAAAAATGCCTTCAGTGAGCTGGTTGCGTTCCAGAGAGCTCTGAAGGACTTGGTGGCCTCCATTGATGCAACGTATGCCAAGCAGTTCGACGAGTTCCACGTTGGGTTTGAGGGCAGCTTTGGGAACAAACATGTCTCGCCTCGTACACTTAGTGCCCGGTTTCTGGGGAATCTTGTTTGCGTTGAGGGCATTGTTACCAAGTGTAAGTAAATGCGTTTGTTCATTTTATATATCCACAGCTGTCTTGATGTAAATATACAGCATAAAATATTTTGCTGGGTTTGTTCGATTGTTACAGGTTCACTGGTCAGGCCAAAGATCATGCGTAGTGTTCATTACTGTCCTGCCACTAAGAAAACCTTGGAAAGGAAATATACTGATCTGACTTCACTGGATGCATTCCCTTCGAGTGCCATCTACCCCACCAAGGTATGGGTCTTGTGCTAGTGGTGAACACATCCTCCCCGTGTCATTTAAGAATTTATCCTTCCTGGTTGTGTTTGTGTGTGTGTAGGATGATGAGAATAATCCATTGGAAACGGAGTTTGGGTTGTGCTGCTATAAGGATCACCAGACTCTGACCATCCAGGAGATGCCAGAGAAGGCTCCTGCTGGGCAGCTTCCCCGCTCAGTTGACATCATTTCAGATGATGATCTTGTGGACAAAGTTAAGCCAGGAGATCGTGTACAGATAGTTGGCGTGTACCGGTGTTTACCTGCTAAACAAGGGGGATTTACCTCTGGAACCTTCAGGTATGTGAATTAATTACTCGACCTGCTGCCAACATTTCCTGTTCGACCTCTCGGGTTTGCAGATTTTGCAATTTAGGTCGAGTGTCTTTTGTGCAGAACTACACTGCTAGCCAACAATGTCAAGCTGATGAGCAAAGAAATTATTCCCACGTTTTCTGCTGACGATCTTGCCAAGATCAAAAGATTCTGCAATGCCCACGCTAAAGTAAGCGGCAAAGGACCTTGTAGATTTACACGGGTTTACTCTAATGGGCAATATCAGTGCTCAGCCTTGTCCTTGCAGACATGTAGATTCTGGTGTGTGTGTTTTCAGGATGTCTTTGAGCACCTTAGTCGTTCGCTGGCTCCCAGCATCCATGGCCACGAGTACATAAAGAAAGCCATTCTCTGTCTGCTGCTGGGAGGAAATGAGACCAACTTGGAGAACGGCACTCGCATCAGAGGCGACATCAACATCCTGCTCATAGGTTAGACTTGTACGAAAGTCAAAGGGTTATTTTCTATGACTTTTGAATTGGTCCATGAGGAAACCTCAGTGGAAACTTAAGATGGTGCGATCAGGTTGTTCTGCCTTCTGTGTTTAGTATGATATACTTGTATAAAGTCGCAATTCCTTAACTTAAATACGTACATTAAATATTGTGCTGGTGAACACCCATCTTGACAAACTAGGTCATCTTTCAGGTTATTTGAGCCAAATTTTTGTTTTGTCTTTGTTTTGTAGGTGACCCGTCAGTTGCCAAATCTCAGTTGCTGAGGTACGTCTTGTTCACAGCACCGAGAGCCATTCCTACCACCGGACGGGGTTCGTCTGGGGTGGGTCTAACTGCCGCAGTCACCACCGATCAAGAGACAGGTGACCTAGCATGCAGTATAAGTGTGGGTTGTTCTGATATCGGAAACATTAGTGGAACGTTAGTGGGTACTTGTAAGAGGGGGGTAAAACGGAGTTTATCAGGAAAATGTCTTTAAGGCTTGAACTACTTTACTAGTTCTGGATGCTTGTCCTTCAGGTGAGCGCCGGTTAGAGGCAGGTGCCATGGTCCTTGCTGACAGAGGGGTTGTGTGTATTGACGAGTTCGACAAGATGTCTGACATGGATCGCACAGCCATTCATGAGGTGATGGAACAGGGGAGAGTCACCATAGCTAAAGCCGGGATCCAGGCCCGGCTGAATGCTCGCTGTAGCGTGTTGGCTGCTGCTAACCCAGTGTACGGGAGGGTAAGATATTGTATATTTATATTTTAGGGTATGCTAGCTGAAGTCTCGTTTGCTATATAGTGCTTTATCAGTTTTTCTTTTTAAATTTTTTTTTTTTTTTATCTGCAGTATTTTACTTCCCTGTTCCAGCTAGATACATTGGATAGAGTTTGGCATAGAACTAGATGTATTTAACTGGGTTGTATTTGCCACACTTTTTTTTTTAATTTTTATTTCTCCATTCTCTCTTCTTGTCCATGCCAGTATGACCAGTATAAAACCCCTATGGAGAACATTGGGCTGCAAGATTCCCTACTCTCTCGATTTGATTTGCTCTTCATTGTTCTGGATCAGATGGATTCGGAGAGCGATCGGGAGATCTCCGAGCATGTGCTGCGCATGCACAGATACAGACCCCCAGGGGAGCAGGAAGGAGCAGGTCACGCCGTTATTTCATTTTGGATATAAATAGGACCTGCTGGGCAGGAAACTGGTGCAAATGTCGACGCTTTCACTTTTACTGTAAATTTGAATCCTGATGCTATGGCTTCAAGAAACGGGAATCTGAAAGAGCATAATCAGGCGTGGTTAGGGGCTGATGGGGAAGGATGCCATTCTTGATTCCCCGTCACAGAGTGGTTAGCCAATCGCAGGCATTTGTTAGCTTGTGTATATTGGCGCGTTCAACTTTCCAATTATGTTATATAAGCACCAGAAGCTTAATGTGTTTGTAACCTTTTATTAGCCTTTACCCTTCTGGGTACCTATGTGACTAAGTACAGAAATAATTGGGAATTGAGAAATATTTAGACAGATATAATAATGCTAAAAATATATTGCGTTGGGAGCTACTTTGTATTGAGAAACCAGTATGTGGAGCATATACATGCACTGGTTTGGCTGTAAATTGGTTATACTTTTGTTCGTCTGGCAATATAATGTCTCTTGGGGTACTATACATGTACTTAAACTGACTTTTATTTTGTGCACCACAATAGCGATGCCATTGGGAAGCACGGTGGACGTGTTTGCCACAGAGGACCCAAACATCACCGAGGCCACCGAACAAGAGCTTCAGATCTATGAGAAAAAGGACAATGTCCTGTATGGCCACAGGAAGAAAAAGTAAGTCTAAATGGCATTGCTTTCACATAAAAAAAAAAAAAAATGTTTTTCATCAGTGCATCCTATTGAAATGTGCAAAATGTAAACAGTAAATGATTTAAACAAGATGGATTATAGAATAAGGATTTTTTTTTCATAGACCCGTGACCAAAATTGCACTTTCAGGGACAAGGTCGTCACCATGGAGTTCATAAGAAAATACATCCATGTGGCTAAGCTAATCAAACCGGTCCTGACCCAGGAGGCTTCGGACTACATAGCCGAGGAGTACACCAAACTGAGAAGCCACGACCAAGTTAATAACGACTTGGCAAGGGTGGGTATCCGGGATGTCGCTGCGAATTTCTAGTCTGTTGTCGCTCAAGTTTTAGTGATTTTTTTACAACAAGCCCTTTCCCCATCCTGTTTTTTTAACTGTTTCTTTTGCTGCAGACGATGCCGGTCACGGCACGTGCACTAGAGACTATGATCAGGTTGGCCACAGCCCACGCTAAAGCTCGCATGAGCAAAACCATTGAGCTGGGAGACGCAGAGGCTGCTCTGGAGCTCATGCAGTTTGCCTACTTCAAAAAGGTAATAGAATGATGAGTTTTATAAAATAGAAAATAGAAAATATCTACTAAAACCAAAAGCCTATTATAACTGGTTTGTATAGATTCTGGAGAAGAGTAAGAAGAGAAAGCTTCCTGAAGATGGTGTGGAGGAAGGGACGGATACGACTCCGAGCCAGGAAACCCAAAGCCAGAGAAGTGTCAGGTCTGAGATGATTACTATTATCATTATTATTAGTTCTGGGATTGCGTACAGTATATTGATTTAGTTGTGATGTGATTAACGCATGGATTGGTACTGTCCCCAGGAAACGTTCTCGTGTGTCGAAAGATGATGTGGATTCAACAATGGCAGAAGACTCTGACCCATATGACTTTACGGAGGATGAATCCAGTCAGAGATTTCGATCACTTGCCAACATTATCACACAAACTGTTTCCAATGCCTTTACCATTAGACAACCAGCATTTTGTTTGATTTGATAATGCTTTTAATTTTTAATTTTATTTTTTTTAAAACCATAGCGCAACCCAGTCAGCCAACCAGGCCAGCGTCTCAGAGGAGTAGTCAAAGGAAAAAGACTGACATCGGTCAAGACAGGTTGAGTTTTGGCACCCCCCCCTCCCCCCCCCCCGCCCCCCTGCATAACCCCATACTGCAATTTTTATTTATTTGCTTTTTGTACCATAGAATCATCCAGTTACAGAACTACTGTGCCCAATTTGATTTGGTTATAACCTGCTTCTTTCTGGACACTTTGTTCATTTTTTTTTTTTTTTCCCCCCCGGCATGCTATTTACTGACTCGTGTTTCAGGATGAAGGTGTTCAAGGCAGCCCTCCTGAAAGCATTCAAGGTCACCAGGTCTCAGTCTGTGCCGATTCCCGAGCTTCTCACTCACGTCAACAAAGGCCAGGCTGAAGAATTTGACCAGCAGGAGGTGCAGTTACTTTTGGAACGCATGCAGGATGATAACCAGGTCATGGTGTCTGAGGATGTGGTCTTCCTTATCTGATAGAAGAGGACTAAAAACGGTGGTCTCGAACCATGCCCGTGGAATTGCGGCGGCTTCGTGGATCCTCATGTATTATCGTCTTGTACTGTTCGTTGTTAGTAATTAATAAATGGCTTGAGCACTTATGAAGGAGCTTTTCTTTTCTGATAACACGGGGGTGAATTCGGCTTAAATGTCTAAATACTATACAATTATATATTCAATTTCATTTTAAAATTCGTACACTGATTTAGTCGGATTAAAAGCATATCGGTTAGATGCCGTGATTCTCTTCCATCATATAGTGAGTCGACTGGGGAATTTCTGCAGAGAAAGTAATGACCATAATTAACACCAAACTCTAATTTGTCAATACAAGTTATTGCTTTTTTTTTTTTTTTTTTTTTTTTTTTTTTTTTTTTTAAATATTATCTGGTCACTTACAGCTATTTATAGTCTCTGGAACAGTCCCTCCCTCAGCATCCGTTGATCCGCTCCTTCGGAGTCTCCTCACACCGTACACCACACTCGCAAGTGCGATCAGCAACGCAAGCAGGCCCACAAAAGCAAAAACCACAGCTGCGGTAGAGTTTACAGTGGATGGACTGGGTGAGGAGCTTTTCTCCACAGCAGGCTGAGGCACAGACTGGGTCTCCAAAAGTCCGGTCACGTCTGAGGAAGGAAAGCAGATGAATAAAACAAAAAACAATCACGCTCTGTGTCACCATTGTGTCAAGGTGTTGTATGAAAATGTTAAATTTTTAATATTCAACCCGTCGTCATGTTCGTAAACATTTAGCTCCAAATTCACCTTCCAGGCTAAGGAGGAAGATGGCATCGTTTGCTTTGATGAAATCCCGACTCCTTAGACGGCTGTGCGTGATAAAAGAGCTGGTGCCCAAACCTGGCCCTCGGTAGTACGAGGTACCGTCTGGATTTTTCACCAGACTGCCCACCTTCCGCGGGTCATCCCAGAAATATTGCACGTTGCCCTGAGCTAGAGGAACGAAAGACATAACTCGGCATTATAATCCGATTATTAAATACAGTACCTAGTGCTATATCTGGTACAACATCTGTACAAAGTGGTGAAATATCAAATATCAAACATATTAAAAATCTCTCATTTCCAAATCCCTGCATGCTCATTCTTCTCTACTTTGTTATATTTTTATTGCTTCCTTAACTGTGTTTACATAATTGTATGAATATTGTAATTGTAATCTATTTTTTTTTTTAAATAATCTATGTAGAATATGCATTAAATGCATCGTTTGAATGTTGTAATGCCCGAACAACTGGTCCAAATTACGTAGAAAATATTTAACTGAATACACATGTATTTGAGTTTGGAAACCCTATCCAGATGGTTAGAAGTTTAGATGATCCTAAAAAAAGACGTCTGGTGTTTCTGAGTTGGTGATGGGGGCGAATCTACTGCTACTCTTCGGCTTTTGACTCTAAACACGGTAACTCGGTTTGTTCTTACAATCTGTAGAGGTCCTGCTGGGGTCCGTGGTGATCATTCGTTGGTTATCCATGCGTTGCTGAATATTTGGATGCTGGTCCATTAGTGCTATTGTTGCCTGTCTCCATGGGCATGGCCATTTCAACTGGCTGTCATTGGGACCAGATGTCAAGTGCATGTACATGGCAATACCGTTAGGACTGCTCGAGATCCCATTAACGTACAGACCAATCTGGAAAGAGTAGCCATCAGGAGACAAGAAAGTGGGGCTGTAGATTCTGGAGCCAACAGGCGTTGTGGCGAGGAGGCTGGCGAAGTCCTGGATGTGCCATGTGTGATGAGGGCATTGTGTTTCTGACAGGTTGATGTCATCCAGAGAGAGACCTCCTTTGGACCCTCCCGTGCCCTTCACGCCTTCGAACACTACCCGAAACTTCTGAGACGCTTCCAGGGTCACGTGGTGAAGCTCCCAGGAGTTTCTCTGGCCACCTGTATTATGAAATGTAATACATCTTATCCAGAATGCAGAATTTGTACCTGTAACGTTGTGTTAGAAGGACCTAAGCACTAGGGTACTAGCCTAGACTGGGTCTTGAATTCATGCATCAAATGATCAGTTATTAAAGTGTGTAAATTACCGCGGAATGTCTGAACGAGTCTCCGCACTCCATTAGGGTTGTCGTCGTTATATTCCCGAACCCATATGTTTAGCTGGTCATCAGCGCCCCCGCTGCTGTACATGTAGAATTGCAGGCACTGACGTCCTCTGTTGGGATAAAAGAATCGACTTTCCAAGTAAGCGTTGTCTCCAGGGTTTCCTGTCGCTGTGCTGAAATGCATAAAGAACCCTATGCCTGCGAGAAAAAAAAAAAAATAAGCAAAACAGTTAGTTTTAAATCAATGAAAATGTTCACAAATACTCAATTCAATTTTATCTAAATATGTCTTATCTAATATCTAAAGATTGCAAAGGCCAAAGTGCTGGTGTACGTAGGAACGTCATAAAAAAAAAAAAAAAGAAGAAGCAAAACAACAGCACGGTCAGTTTCCTTCCTAGCAGGCTCTTATCCGAGGAGTGATAAGTGATATCGGTGGATGGTTATGACCAATAGAATACAGGTCAAGGGTTATAAAAGTTACATAAAAGTATATAAAAGTAAATGGTTTAATCTGTAATAAACTATGTTCATACCATTGCACTGGCCCATGTTAGTGTAGTCGGTGCTCGGGCCTCCGTCCACACTCTTCACACGCACCCACTTTGCCTTTGCGTCCGTTCCCTGGATCATACCGCAGATATTGGGCTGCTCAAAGCTACAGGAGTCCATGAAGGTTGAGGATTTGGCTAAAAAACAACAACAAAAACATAGCAAACACAAGAGGAAGGATGAAAGAGCAATCCTCGTCCTTAGGCACAAGAGTTCAGCTTGGTGTTTGTAGTACATTTATTATAGGACATATTAAATCATAATAATAATAATAATTATTATAGTAAATGATGTCAGAGAGTGTAATGAAAGGATTTTTATCAGAGATCAAAGAGAAGGTAGGGTTTTATTGATGTCATAAACAATGATTGTGTGATGAGGGTAAGGGCTGCACCTACTGCAGTTATACAGCCTGTTTAGCTTGTTCACGTCACTGGAACTGAACTCCATGCGCTGGCCAATCGTGTCCATGAAATCTGGAATCTTAGTGACGATGGTCGGTTCGGTGCCCTTGCTAAAGGCGGTCTTACTGTAGTGCATAACAGAGCTGTAGTCGTACGGAAAGCCTAGGGCACTGGAGACTGTGTCGTCATAGGTGTTGAAGTTGTGCTCTTTGCCTAGGTATAATACCATTCAATGAGTCGACCATAGTTCGGAAAAAGAGTTGATTATAGGAAAGAAAGGAATAATAAAAAAAAAAAAAAAGTCATAAAACTTAGGCATCATCAAGTTTACAATCCTGCCCTGAATCTTTGACTTCCTGCTCCATACATAATTGACCCACTGTGGTGTCCTAATGTCAGATGTAAAGCCATTTGGATTTTAAGACATTTAAACTGATTGCTCAGTGGTACGGTTACCAGCTTCGATCTGGTCCCGCACGATGTCGACGTAATCATCTCGGTCGGCTCGGGATTGCTCGTGCCAGAAACCCAGCGCGTGCAGGAACTCGTGCTCCACAGTTGCGAGGCGATCACAGTTGCTGCCAATCGATAAACCCTGCTTCCCTACATGACGATTTCCCACAGACGAAAAACACCTAATAATACACAGAAAAAATGCGAACGGTGATAAGGACAGGAAGATACTTTCTACTATATTTTGGCCTTTTCAAGGTCCACTACGTAGGATTCAACCACTTGAATGCCCCTCCCTCACCCCTCCCTTTCCATGGAACATACTTCTAAGTACTTTGATTTTTCCCTGCTTTTCATATTTTGGGTTATGAAACTTGTTAGCCAGTACCAGCAAGCACTGATTCCTCTTCTTTCTTCTTTGTCCTTTCCTTTCTTCTTCTTCTTCTTCTTTGTCTTCCTTCCGTTGCTTCATTGCAGATTCATGCTGCCGCTTTGTAAAAATGAGAAACGCAGAAGGTGCTCTCTAGAGCTTTGTCCGTTCTGTGCTATTGTAGAGATGGAACTGAGGCTCTATTAGCAGAAATGGCGTAGACATAGAATGAGCTTACGAATAATGTCTACGCCATTTCTGCTAATAGATCCTCAAAAGCTTACATTCTGTACTGGTGCTGAAAAAAAAAATCCGCCTACAAACAGTTGAGAGATTCACTGATGGGCCGATGACGGGATGATTTCCTCTGTGTCACTTGTAAGTCATTGACGCTGACAGTGAATCAATGTGACTTCTGTGATGTGTAATTCAGTTCCAATTTTGATCTAAAGAATTCTTTATTGAATATGCAGCTATACTAGTACATGTAAAGTTTGCTTCCTTTGACCATATTGTCTAAGTGCATCGAATCTTCCTGGTCTGATATCCAGGACTGACTCTAAGCTCATTCGGATTCATTCCAAACCCAGATTAAAGCTTTGTCACAATTATACTTTGCAAAATTCCATGTTTTTTTTTTTTTTTATCATTATTAGAATTACTTAAATTTAAAATGTCTTCTTTGCCGTATACATCAATAAAGTTTTGAAAACTACGCTTAGTTTTATACCCTAACCCTAACCACCCTAACCACTAACCCTAGATTTCCAAAATCGACCAACTCTATCAATTCTGATACGTAGAGGAGCGTCTGAACGGCCAGATGCTCCTTACCCGGAACCTTTGAAAACTGAAATGTAGTTTGGTTCGCCGCTCCAGGGCTTGAAGTCAATGCAAGTCTTGAGCCGGTATTGCTCGAACGCTTTCAGCACCACTCCTTTAGCATTGATCTCTGCACGCAAGCAAAATAATGAGGAAATGTAGGTTAGGGTGTTATTACTGGAATTTCACTGGCAGAATTCTCAGTCAAGTTGTGCATGTGGTTTTTTTTTTTTGTTTGTTTTTTTAAACAAATGATCGAAAAAGAGATTAAGGCGGGCTCTTACCCAAGCTGTCCTCCAGGTAATAAGGCACAGTGGTCGGCCAACGGTACTTTTCACCTAATATACTGTTCCTGCCATCTCCCTGTTACACACAGATTCATTCACAGCAGACTGCCATTTGGACCAGTGCCAATTAACATTCCAATGACGGACACTGACATAGACAAATTGTGATGTTGCGGAAAATTGTGTTGGCAAGCAAGACATTCATAAACCGATGCACCGACCTGTTTGATTACTATGTCTCCCTCAACCAGATCGAGTCCTGCTTCTGTTACACAGAAATCTGAGGTCAGACGCTAACAGCACACTAATGCATAGTGCAAAGCATGGCATGAACAGAAAGCGCAGGGCATCTGTGTTATTCCTACCCTCATTTACGTCAACAATGTCCCAGTCTTGTCCATCATCGGTGTCCACTTCTGTATAACCTAATGTTAAAATTCCCAGAAATTACCTCATCAAAACTTTATATATATATATATTTCCTGGTTATGACACGAGAATTACACGCACTTAGCAATATACAATATAGGTATGTCTTACCTGAGAGAGTCGAAGTTGACTATAAGAGAAAGACATAATATTATTATTTGACTTTTATAATCAGAATGACAGACTTTTTTTTATTATTATTATTATTATTTCACTGCTCTGTCTACATTCCTGCACTGCAATAAATTAATTCCAAGACCTCAAAACTGCCTAATTTCTAGGTAATGTATCTAGTTTTATTAATCGTCAACCATTTTTTGTGTGATAGAAGAGCAGCCTTGTTATCTTTCTTTATCCTACTATGATATTGCAGTTAATTTCGAGCTGAATTTATCTAGAAACAAGTTCTAACAATGCACTGCATTGGATGAACCAGATTTTCTTTCCTTATTTTAAGAATTAAGCCATCTGTGCATTGTTCATTTAAGAACCAAGTGAAATAAAGGGGAAAAAAACTAAATGCACTACTACAGATATCTCACATTTTCTTTAATATGGTAACAGTATCTTGTTGCATGCAAAAAAATAAATAAATAAAAATCTGCACATTTTTCTTGGTAAGTTTTCTTGAAAGTATACATAAAATTCTATAGATTTTATCCCATAAAATGACAAACTTCAAAGTAGACTCTGAAAGTTAATTTCTAAGTAAGTTCCTTAAAATCTGGCTTGTTAGAAGCAACTACAGTGAAAGTATTTTGGGTAAACTTGATTGAACTGAAAATCTGAGCAATATGTAAGTATTTTTTTCTCTCTAAATTATCGAGTATTACCTAAAAGAACATGGATATAATTAGTCAAGCTTTAAAACCTTAGATTCAGAAGCTAGTTGTGGTTATAAGATAATTTTACGTTGATCTGGATAAATGTGTCTGACAAATGCCATAAATGAAAATTTCATTGCTATTTGACTAATTATATTCATCTAAATTTAAGAAATAACAATAATCATAACTAATCTTAATATTGTAATTCTAATGTTACAATATTTTACCTAAAAACTGAGTATAATTATTACCCCAAAT
>JAOVYU010000040.1:3755588-3772806 GCA_025674565.1 Synodontis membranacea | reverse complement strand
TATATACACACACACACACACACACAGGGATACAGATACTGGGGCTATACATATGTAGGGCTATGCAATACACGTGATCATTTATCAGCATGGTAATATTAGGGGGTTCTTGGTATAGTGAAGGTGAGTATTAGGTCCGTGTCGGTTGACGGCTGTTCAGTAAAAGGACGGCTTTGGGAAAGAAGCTGTTGGAAAGCCTGCTTGAGGTTGATCTCATGCTCCGGTACTTTCTACAGCCACAACCTAAATACAACACTAACAAGCAACAAAGGCTTAAGAACAAGCAAAGCTTACCAGATAATGCAGTTCGCTGTAAATCACTCTGGATAAGGGCGTCTGCCAAATGATGTAAATGTAAATGCAAATGTACTACACTCCACTATACTATTGAGCAGAAGGTCGTGAGTTCAAATCCCAGTACCACCATGAGACGCCACTGCAACTGCTCTGTTGTATACAAGTGATATACAGTATGAGAATCAGAATCAGAATTACTTTATTAGTCCCATGGGGAAATTCTCTTACATTACAAAAACAACACTCCTGATGAAAATAAAAGATTTAGGAAAGTTATGTACAGGTGATAGAAGAGATTTAGATAGAACTATAGAACAATAAAGTAATTAAAATAAAATAAAATAAAATACAAATATTAAAACATCCAATAGAAATAAAACCTATAGCAGCAATTATATTAACATTGGCATAAAATAAACATAATTTGCATAGTACCTGGGTTACTGCAGCAAACCTATACACAGTATACATGGTCACACTCACACACACACACACACACACACACACATATATATATATATATATATATATATATATGTCATAAATGAAAGACTTTAAATAAATAACCACACTCACACACACACACACGTCATAAATGAAAGACTCTACATAAATAGACACACACACACACACACACACACACGTCATAAATGACTACGTCATAAATGACTACGTCATAAATGACATAAACCATAAGTTGTGTGTGTGTGTGTCTATTTATTTAAAGTCTTTCATTTATGACGTGTGTGTGTGGTGAGAAAGACTCTAAATAAATAAATAAATAAACACACACACACACACACACACACACACACACACACACACAAGTCATAAGTGAAAGACTCTTAGCTTGTACCTAGAATACACTGCAGTAAAAAAAAACGTTTATTTACAGTTTATTCTATATGATATATATAATGTTGCGATATAATATATATATATTATATATATTGTCATTATAAACTATATATTACTTAATGTCAAGCTTAAATCTGAAACATTAATATCATGCTTACAAGATATATATATATATATTTTTTTTATTTTTTAACTCAGGACTACTTTTATTATGAAAGTAGAACATTCCTGGTTGAATCCTAAACCATTCAGTCCTCCGTACAATACCCGAACTACCCTAGGGGTTGTCAGTAACAGTTTCTAGGCACTACGTGAGAACCCTGTGTAGTCAGCGTTGATGTTATTCGGAACACGCCCCCCCATCTTTGCCGTCGCCTGACAGCCGCAGTGGCCGATGGGAGTTAAATTGATCAGGAGGCGAAGCTGAGTGTTGAGTCCAACATGGCCGCCGCGGTCGGCTGTGACTAGGAGAGTTGGGTTTTTTCTTTTCTTTTTCTTTCCAGCTCTGAAGCAGGTCGGTTTAGGCAAGAAGGACACAGTCCGCGCTTCGGGGTCCCGTCATGGCTCGGTGTGCTCAGTCGGTGCAGGAGTTTATCCAGGACTCGTTCGTGCCCATGGTGGCCGTGCTGTGCAGCGACGACGCCGAGAGAGTGACCCGCAAAAACAGCCTGAGCTTCCCCGAGCTGCTGCGGCCTTTCTGCCGGCTGACCTCGGAAGGTACGAGCTAACGACATCTGCTTGTGCATGAAGGATCGTGTTTGTTTGTGTGTTCTAAACGCAAAACAAACAAACAAACAAATAAACAAATAAACCAGGTCTGAGTGAACAGCGTTAGCGGGAGTGCTATCTTAGTGCTAGCGCTCTGCTCTGCTCAGGTGACAGGAACCGGAGAGCTGTTCGTCCCTAACCGCGTACTCATACACTAACTAGTGTGTCACCATATAGCGGCAAGTCTGCTCAGGAGCGCACTAGGGTCATGTTCAGCACTCGGTTTGGGACACACCCGAGCCCTGAGCGGCCCTCTGTTTTTCTTCTCCAGTCTGTCACAAATGATCGGTTTGCCGGTTTAGTTCGGTTCTCGTGAAGATCCAGCGCTTCACGTCTCGGTCTAAATATGGTTAGCATGTAGCATCGCTAATAGTTAGCGTTGTTAGTGAGCTAGCTAGTCGGCTAGCCATCTTTAGCCAAGGAAGCAGATTAGTGGACGAAGCAAGTGACACTAAGTCGAAGTGGGTGTGGCCTAAACCGGAAATGTATTAAATTAAATGTATTATTATTATTATTAAAGTAATACCTCGTGCATTCGCGGGGTCAGGTTCCAAACCCCGGCGCGGATGTGTGAAAATCGCGAATGTTTGGTGGAGTCACTAAAAATGCTAATAAATGCTTATTTCTAAAGTTTAAACCTTAAGTATGACCTAAATAATGCTCCGAAAACACTTTAATTTCATTTAAAAGTTAGCTTAATACATTACCCTTAAAAAAAATAATAAATGTTTGATGTAAAAACAGAGTACAGTATCACCTAATTCAGTGTTTTTCTTTTAGAGCCACGGCACATATTTCACATTAGAAAAATCTAATGTGTCTTCGCAGATGTGTGAAAAAACCGCGAATGTAAATTAGTCAGGCTCTACAGAAAAATTCGCGAATGCACGAGGTATTACTGTGTTATTATTATTATTTTTTTTTTATTATTATCTTAGCACTATTCCAACAGAAATACAATAAATCATTTATTAAAACACTCTGGCAGAAATATATACTGTATATTTAATACACAGTTAATAATATTTTTATTATTTATTATAACTAAAACAGCAGCTTCCGGTTTGTCTGCTGGGATCATAATGGCCCTGCAGCAGCTCCTGGAAAATCCAGGATACTTTACATGTAAGGACACTCGTGCTGCGCCGTTCGGTTAGCTGGAGAAAGGCGTCAGACGTGTAACTTTGTCACACGTAAACTTACTAGAGAATTAAGAAAACGTCAGTGCAACCCCGAGTCCCTGAATCTGAATACTCAGTATGAAATCAGTAAGAAGTGAGGATACGGTCCGTTTGCACTCCGGCGTCATCCGTACTGTCTTTTGTCCATCTGTTTACAGACCACACGTTGCGATATATATATATACGCACGTTGTGGTAGAAAAATGTAAGGCCGGTTTTTAATCGAGAAGGTCTTAAAAAATGTTTAAACTTTGCCACCGTCTTCTTTCTGTTTTTCAGAACAGGATTTCTTCGTCGGTTATCCAGAGTCTCCTGGTGATTTCTGCGATAGCGCAGTGTACGGCGTCTGCATTTACGCTTACCTCATTTGGCATCGTCGTGATTACGCCCTTATCCAGAGCGACTTACTTATATCACGTTTATATGAATAAATTTTTTTTAAATAAACGTCGTCGTGGTGGTGAGCTTTGAACTCACAACCTTCCGATCAACAGTCCGGTGTCTTAACCACTGAGCTACCACAACTACCACACCGTTTGCATATTATGGATGTTCTAGATCAGAGGTCCCCGGCCCGTGGATCATTTGGTACCGGGCCGCAACGAAAAAATTTCGTGGTTAAAATTAGGGTTATTTTGCTTTCATTAGTCTTCCGGATCTTATTTTGAAAAGCGACTGTTTCCGCCCTCTCCTCACTCACACCGCACTTGACTCTGGCACGCTGTTTCACGCATCAGCGACACAAGATACAAAAGCAAAATTCACTGGAGAGCTTTTTCAGGAAGGAACGAGCAAGCGATGGGACAGCAGAAGGGTCACAGACTGCCAGCAATAAGAAAGCTGGATTTAAATGAAAATACTAAGATTCCTACCCAAGTTATGGGTTCATCGCAACAGGTGATGCACAAGCTCAAAACTCGCTACGTGAACCCCCGCGCCTCTACCCGGTCCGCGGAAAAACTTTGCATGAAACCGGTCTGTGGTACAAGAAAGGTTGGGGACCGCTGCTCTAGATCAATACTGGGCACATTACAGATTATGACGTGCTGCTTCTTGCGGATTATATAGTAAGGCATTAAGAGTATTCGGTTTGAGCCACTGATTTTATTATAAGAATGGGAAAAAAAGAAAAGACCTAACCCAGACGCTGCTGTCTCAATTCTAAGCAATGCTCGTGAAGACATGATTCTTGTGTGCTGTTTTGAAATGGCAGTACTGTTGTTTTTTTTTATTTTTTTTTATTTTTTTTTTTAGACTAAGTACGTGATAGCCCTGAGCTCGTGTAACGCAAAGGATCTCTGGTACGATGCCTGGGGAAGTCCTGGAAAACCCTGTTAAAAACACAGAAGCAGAAACAGCAGCACTGTCAGCGTCAGCAGTTCCTCAGCTTCAGCTACCTCACTCGAGGATTTACGAATTTAGTCGCTGCTATTTCCAAAAATATAAAAAAATTTTATAATTAAAAAATATATATATTTTTTTTATAATATAAAATTATTTTTTTATAATATAAAACCCTGTCCGGATGGGTTTCAGTTGTCTTGGGGTAATTTCCCGTGTGATCTGATTTCCGTCCACATCCGCCACGTCGATGTTTTACCCAGTCCTCCTCTGAGCCGAATTACCTTTTTGGTTTTTTTTTTTTTTTTTTTTTTTTTTTTTTTTTTTTAAATGGTGTTAGTCCGTTCCATTTTTTTTTTCTTGTTAGGATGTGTGATTATGCTTTTGTTGTGTTTTCAGACCGTCGCCGGAACGCTTGTTCATCTCAAACCGAAACGAGAGCCGGCATCTCTTCGATACTCAGTTGCCCCTTAGACCGCATAGATGCTGTGTTTTGAATGGAGCATTATCACGTGACACGGACATTCGGATTGGTAGTTTGCTAGAAACTCGCAGCTCATGTGGTCGTTTTATCACTCGGGGAATGTGTTTTTATTTTTTATTTTTTTTTAAGAAAAAGAAGCATATTACAGACATCCGATCCAAACAGGGCTGAATTGAACCCATCATGACCCTGAACATTAGCGAGGCAGGAGGAACAAACACAGTAGAAGTGTGTTGTACAGCGTCGTTCATTAAAATTAATGGATGTGCTCTGTGTGTTTGTGCCTCGAGTGTCATTTATCCTTTCAGATGCACAGAGAGCGCTTCTTTTTTTTTGTCGTGCCCCTAGTCCTCTGTTGCGTTGTCTTGTCCCAAAATAAAAAATGCCTTTTCACTCCATAATCTGTTCACTTGTATGTCATGTGTTTGTATTTAGTTTCCTCAGAAACCAGATTTCATTTTACTGATCTCCTGCATCAAAAAATGCTAGTGAGGAGCTACATGGGAGGACCATTTGTTAATAAGACATCTGGAGTACAGACATTTCATTTAATAATTAAGGACGCAGACAACTATATACCCCTCCTTTACCCCTCCTTTTCCAAGCACACACACATTAGAACACATGGTGGCCGACAGGTGAGTGTAGTGTACTTCCAACTACTTGCATTCACACTCCCTTTCTTTTTCCGTACTAGATAATGAAGTACGATGCTCCGTTTTTCAAAACTTGGGTTCTCAAACTTGTTAGCCGGCACCAGCAAGCACTGCTTCCTCTTCTTTCTTCTTCCTTGTCTTCCTTTCTTCTTCCGTGTGTTCCTTTCTTCTTCCTTGTGTTCCTTTCTTCTTCCTTGTCGTCCTTCTGGTGCTTCCTTCCAGATCCATGCTGCCACTTGTAAAAACCTCTAGCGGTTTGTCCGTTCTGGGCTCCTGTAGCACTGCGCAGCATGGCAGCTCTGTGGAAGAAGACCCGCTCCCTACGTAGATCTAAAGGGCTCATTCTAAGCTTACGAAAACACAACAATTCATAGTTACAGGTGATTAAAAACTAAACACATAAATGGAATATAGTATTCATAATTCTGTTAATAGAGGCCCTTAAATTTTACATACCGGGCCTTTAAATCGTTCCGTAAACTTTACGTACGTATCTTGTGCATTCAGTTCTGTATTATAAAAGAGCAATACCAGTGATACCAAAACTGGAACAAAAGCTAGCGTAATTCCCAGAAATTCATAGCAGTAAGATTTGAGTCACGCGCACATGATGTGCTCATCTCTCTGACATACTGTATCATGCAAGCCATGATTGCATCTGTGCAAACATCTGGATAAAGTCAGAATAGAAACGGCTTCAAAAAAAAAAAAAGTACAACCTTCCAACCCAAGGAACATATAACATGATCGAATTTAAACAGTACAGCATTTATCTTCTTATCATATATTAATTATTATACACTTACCTGCTTATTTCGTGTATGTAAATAGGCTCATATGGTGGTTCGCCCATAATTCTGATGCTTAAAACATTCCTTCTTTGTGACTTCCTCATTCATGAATTAACGGCAGGCCCAGATAGGCCAGATCAAAAAAAAAAAAAAATGTAAACGGTTACTAAACTAAATCGTGCGTTGTTTCATATCATCGCAGTTTCTGGGTGATCAAATATCTACTAAAGATTATTTTCAGTCATACTGTGTCTCATCAGCAGCAACTGGACTGATGCTGGACATGTCAAGACGAGTGTGAATTAAATGTAGCCAAGAGGAGTAAAGTTGTAGAAGCACAGTGTGTTTTTTTTTTTTTTTTTTTTTGGCATTAGATCTATATCTCTCTTTCATCTTCTACTAGATTTAGGAGAAAAACTGCGAAGCTGACTGCACGTGACTTCACGCCGTTCACGACACATCCAAGTGGTGTAAGATCCACGCTTTTCTCCTGAGAAAAGTAACACGGCTCAGTTAAAGCAACAAGAGCCTTTATTCCTGTAATTATTGTTTCTGGGAATATAACGAGAGGTCATCGATACCGTGATGAATCACAGTTGCTTCAATGCGGTTATTTGAAGCACAGGCCATGCGACCAATTATTAATTCTCGTTTACTTTAATTCACTTCAAGGCTCTGTTCCTCTATTTTTTGCTCACCTAAGTACCGGGTGCTCTGCCACCAAAGGTGTTTTGATGTAAATATCAGGAAATGAAATCTGAAATTCTGCACTTTTTTGTTACATTCATGCTTCAGTTTCAAGCCAAAATGTCTTCAGTGTACAGCAAACACGAAAGATCTGGCCTTGCTGTTCAAATACTTTTTGGAAGATGTTAAATAAGGAGCCTGCGCTTATGTAAGTCGAACTACAGTGCGCACTGCGGAGAACACGTGGGTGACCGGATGAAGAAGGTTTGACAAAGCAATGCCATGTTGATTGTTTTCTTTGACGTTAAGGGTGTAATTACGGAGAACCGTTCTCCGGATGGTGTAACCATGAACCAAGACTATGAGGAAAAAGTTTCTGGAAAGAAGAGAACAGGCCACAGCTGTGGGGAAAATGGTTTCCTCCTTCATCAGGACAACGCGCCAGCGCACACGGCGCTCTCAGTGAAGTGTGCCCAGAGACGCATCAGAGTACTCGACTACCCTCGCAATTCATCTGATCTAGCACCACACAGCTTTTTATCTTTTCTGTAAAAATCAAGTCCTGCACTCAAGGGAACTCGTCTCGAGTCTGTTCCAGGAGTGAGGAAGAAAACGACGGAAGGAGACCTACTGCACTGCTTTGATTAGCGGAAGGGGAAAGTAACTGAAATGCAAGTTGTCTTTATTAAAATGGAATTACAGCATCTGTCTCGTTATTTCATTGCCGCATCTCTCCTGTCTCTTCTAAAAGAACTTCGTAAGTGTTTCCCGTTAGAACTGGCCTTGAGACGCAGTGTCTCTTGCACAACTGATCACTTGAGTTGCATGATAGGGACTTCTCTAACAAAGTGTGTGTGTGGCAAAGGTAATTAGATTTATTTAGGAATGACAGCCTGTGGACAGTTAATGGAAGAGAAAGGGTGCTTCAGTCTTCATTTAGCAGCTATGATGAAAACAACCTGCTCATACTGGAGTGTTTGTGATGGGGTTCAATGCTGTGTGTGTGTCTTTGTGTGCCTGTGTGCTCTTGGCCTAAAGGTACACGATTCATATTTTGTTTTGCTCTTTTCAGGTATTCAGTATGTCATCATAAACACGATTAGATTTTTTTTTTCCGTGACAATTTTTACTACTATCAATTTCAAAGGCTCACCTATTTGCCGCTTCTTTAATCTTGAATAAATCTCACTGTTCTACTGTATCACTGTCCTGCAGGTCACCTGCGTGACCCCAATAACCAGATCGTGGTGGTGAAGGGGCTGAGGATCAGTGTGACGGGAGTGAACACTCGGCCAGGGCACTCCACCGAGCTGCACAGACTCCTGAGCCTGGCCGTGTCGGCCTGTCAGCCTCCCGAAGGACCCGCTGCTAACGTCATCACTGCTGGAGACTACGACCTCAACATCAGTGGTGAGTCGCTGAGAGAGAGAGAGAGAGAGAGAGATATGTGGGAAGAGCAAAAGGAGGGAAACAAGGAAAGGGTGGGATAGAGGAGATCATAGAAAGTTGACAGAGGAACAAGTAAAGAGGGAGAGGCAGAGTGAGAGACAAGGAAAGTACATGAAGAGAGAGACACATGGAGACATGGAAGTGAGAGGCATTGAAAGAGATGAAGACTGAGAGAGATAGACAGGGAAAGATGTTGAGAGGGAAAGAAAGGGAGTAGGAAAGAGAAAAGGAAGAGAAGGAGAGAGAGAGAGATAGACAGAGAGTGAATGGGTACAAAGAGGGAAAGAGAGAGAAAGAAAGAGCTGGAGAGAGAGAGACAGGGAAAGGTAGAATTAGAGACGGGGAAAAGCAAAGAAAAGCAAAGCAGCGAGAAAGAAAGAAGGAAACAACTGGTTAATAAAAGATGGAGAATCGAAAGGGAAAGAGGAAATGAGGCCAGCAGTGCAGCGAGTGTTTTTAGACGAGAGAAGAGACTGCTGCTGATTTTTTAGTTATTACACAAAGCTGCATTGCCTTGAATCAAAAAAGAGAAGTTTGCTAATGTGAGCTTTTTAAACTAAGAGTGTGAGAGTTATTAGTGGATTTCATTTATAGCAGTTTATGAGCTTTCTTCTCTTATTACCCAGTGAGGACAGCAGATCTCTTAAAGAGAGTGTGTGTGTGTGTGTGTGTGTGTGTGTGTGTGTGTGTGTGTGTGTGTGTGCGAGCGACAGTGAACTTCTGATTTATTTGTCCTGATCTGACGACTTCTTTCCCCATTTCAGCTGTCAATTTTACACATGGATGTGATTCACCAAAAAAAAAAAAAATAAATATCTCAGTACCCATGTGTGTGTGAGGACAAACTACATGCTGATTAAGCCTTAATGTGTTTGGTGGATAAAGAGGCCTGCTGTGGCATAGAACCTTTTTCCTCTGCACATTTCAGTCCACAGCATTGTTTATGAACGTGATCCTGATTAACAAATCAGAAGTAGATTTACTCAGGGGTTTCGATTTTTATTAATCCAAGAGAGTAAAGTGAACCCTGCTGTCTGGGTGTTGAAGGATGGCACTTCGCTCTCCCCTGTAGATCAGAGTAGATACTCATTCAGGCCCCAGAGCATCACCGAGGTCAGGCAATGATGTCCGGTTAAGCCTTATTAAACCTGCTGCATTTAACTGTTTGTTTTTAAGCTTTACATGTTCTCATTCCATTGGCAGATAATTTTGCTTCTTTCTGAAAATGAAGTTTTCTGCTAATAAAACAAGAAAATGTAACACTGTAAAATGGTCACGTATGTCAAAAAATAGGTTTAATATTCCTCCGTTTGATTTCTTGACTGGACGCAGCATGTTTTAACTTGCTAAGATGTTTTGTTTTTCAGTGATAATGTTAAAATCTGATATTGTAAATGATTTTCATTCAAACTGTGAATTATTATTTTGTCAGTATTTATCAAGAGATATCTAAGGATGACTACATGAACATGTGCGAGTCAAAGGATATAATTCTGTGGTGATTTTATTACTATCCAGATCCAAGAATTTTATCAGTGAAGAGACACAGTAAAAGAAAAAAAAAAAATTGTATAATAAATGAATCCAATCTGAACATATCAAAACGGGCGGAAAAAAATGTTCTCTTCTCATTGGGCGAACCCGTTTCTCTGCCGGGAAACAGAAGTAAAATTGTGATGCTTCTTGAATAGGTGCTGGAAAGTCACCTGGACACCAAATGAGCTGGCTCGTCTGTAAAAGGTTTTTAATCCTAAACTGGCTGTTTTGAAGAGGTGTGTGTTTCTCCGAATGCTCTAACCCAACCCTCTGGATCTCTGCCCCTTTCTCATCCCTCCCAGACCGCTCGGTCAAAGCGAGCGTTCCCTGGTACTCTGACTGGAGAGAAACGCTCAGCCAGCTCAGCTCCTCCAAACACTATGCAGGTACTTGCTAAAGTGTATGCCGGGGAGCAAAGGGGGAGTTTTAATCACCCACCCTCTCGTTTCTTCCCCTTTCTTTCTGTAGCAGATCTATAGTTAACTCTGCTTTTTTTTTTTTTGTTGTTGTTGTTGTTTGCTGTTTTCTGGTTCTGTCTCTTCTCACCCATCAAGGTGTTGGTTTACAACTTTATTACGTAATGTAAACAAACAAAGGCAAATGACTCATTGCGGGAAGGAAACAGTAACGCGGTTATGGGTTAAATATCATTAATAGTCTCAATGACATGCCGTCGTGCCATTTCGGTCATCTGTGAACGATTTTTTTTTTTCCTCTCATTTTTCCGTAGGAGTCAAAGAGACTCGCAAAGCTTTGAACCCATGAGTCATTTCGCTCGCTCTCAAAGCCGTCTCTGTTCCCTAGCCCCCTTCTCTCTCTCTAGATGTCTAGGCGCTTTAGATCCTGCTACTGTCTTCGAGCCTTTCTGTTAATCACAGACAGGACACATCTGAAGACTCCAAAAAAAAAAAAATAAATAAAAAATCCTACCGGACCAGGAAATGCCATCAGATATAGATTTTGGATATTTACAGGGACTGAATCAGATGTGTTCAGAATGTGATCAAATGTCCTTCTGTTTAATTGTTGACTTTTCAGTCAGACCTCTGATATTTTATTTATTTATTAACTGTGGTGATGTGGTTATTCTGTTTCTCTAATTGTTTTCGCTACAGTCAAGGACTGGAACGACGCGCCACTGTAATCAATTCTGTAAAAACGTCTGTTCGCGTGTAACGAGCCGATGCGAAACACTCTACGCATCCATCCCCGATTACGACGTCTCTCTCTGATCATCCAAACTCAAGCCGTTTCAGTTTCACAAAGCACAAAGAGAAACGTTTCATTAGGTCTCTAGTTAATGAATTCCCACACTTCAGGCTTTTTTGGAATAAAATTTAATCCTCAGCATGTCCGTGAGCGTGAGCCGCCGTAATCGGGGATGAACGTTTATAGCATTCATCCACACAAAAAGATCATTGATATATTTCCTTCATAATTACTTCAGTGCGTCATTCCAGCCCTACTGCAATCACTGTCTGTTATCTTGATTAGTCATTTGTTTCTCTTTCTTGACGATTATCTTGCTCCTCTTATCTCGGGTTGTTCACATAGTCTGAGCACAAGTTGAGTCTAATGCCGCTGAACTTTTCAGTGAGTGTTTCGGGTAAAATAAAAAAGACGCAAGCTGATTCAGACCTCTGTGAGACGTAGCCGAGCTCATTAAGGCAGTCTCGGATCTGCTCTTACTTTCTATTATTGTTGAATAAATTGACATTCTAGTTAACAGTTTGAATCTACAAAAAGCACATGCCGTCTGGTTTCTTTCTCCTTCCTCAAAATGCCGAACTGTGTCACGATCTCGCCTCTCCTTCCTCTTGCAGTAATGGCGTTTACTCCTCCACTGTCCAACTGTCCAGGAGGCTTCACTTCTGCTCTTTTGTGCATAAAACATTGAGTGCGTGTGTGTGTGTGTGTGTGTGTGTGTGTGTGTGCGTGTGTGTGTGTTTTAGCAACAACACCATGGTTTGAAGCGTACAGGGAGAGTTTTCTACAGTCCATGCCTGCATCAGATCACGAGTTCCTGAACCACTATTTGGCCTGTATCCTTTATTAGTATCATTCTCATACAATATTTGCCCTCATGCTCATTTCTGTCTTATCTTTTATGTATAGTGTTGTTGCCCTGGCAATGCATGCCCATGAATTTAGGGGTGAAGCTTCTGTAGGAGCACTGAAAAGAAGGTGTGTGTTAATTTGGTTCTTGAGTTCAAATATCAACGGTTGACTGCACCTTTAAAGGTTATGCGTTCTCTCTGTGTTTGGCTTTTTAACAGCTTTCGAATGTGTAAACCACATCCCACATGCAAAAAATTAAAGTCTGTACTTCACCGATTGTTCAGCACCACGTCGTTCATGTGAGCACTGCCTCCAACATTCATATATTATTGTCAGCAGGAGAGAGAAAAAATGTTTACCATTTTCTCCATTTTTAAGTCGCATCTTTTGCTTATTCATACTTTTGTATAGTGTGCATCATGAATGAGGAGAAAAGGATTATGGGTAAGCATAGCTCGAGAAAGAAATATGCAAACCTATAAAATGTCATCTGGTAGTTTGAGTCTGTCGTGCTCGGTACCTTGCAAGTTGGTTGATGAGAAGTTTGTCTGATGGCCTTGGGTTTAGACGTTTTAATGAACACAAAAATGGAATGATTTCTCAACATGTAGCCGAGATCAGCACAGACTAAACACTGATAATATCCGCCTGGTGAAAAAGGTTCAGAATATTACTACATACATTAAAGCAGCAGTCCCCAACCTTTCTTGTACCACGGACCAGTTTCATGAATGAAGGTTTTCGCATGGACCAGGTAGAGGCGCGAGGTTCGCATAGCGGGTGTGGAGCTCATGTATCACCTGTTGTGATGAACCCGTAACTTGGGTAGGAATCTTGATATTTTCATTTAAATACAGCTTTCTTTTTGCTGGCAGTCCCATTCTGCTGCTGTCCCATCGTTTGCTTGTTCCTTCCCGAAAAAGCTCTCCAGGGAATGTTGTTTTTGGCTCATTTTTTTTCCAAGGGTTAGCGTGAGTGGCTGATGCGTGAAATGGTGTGCCAGAGTCAGGTGCGGTGGTGAGGCCAGGGCGGAAACGGTCTCTTTTTCAAAATAAGCTCCATAAGACTAATGAAAGAAAAATAACCTTCATTTCAAACATATATCTATGTATATTCAAGCATATATATATTCAGCTTTGTAACATACTTGGCTAGTTCAGGTTATGCAAACAGATGTTGGCACTCAACCCCATACATTCTTGCAGATGTTGCATGCAGTAATGGATCGTGCCTAAGAACCATTGGCTCTCACCTTCTCTCATATTTCTCACTTTTTTCACCCTGTTCATCGTTTCAGTTTTTTTGTCTTCCTGCACTTTCTTGTTTTCTGACTTTCTCCCATGTTTTGAGTGGCAGTGTATATATTCCTTCACTTCAGCGTGTAGGTATGTTGGTGGTGTCGTCTCATGAACCCACGCCCACCGAGCAGTTTCAGAAGCTCTCTCAGGAGCAGCACAGGATCCAGCACAGTGGAGAGTACACCTACCCCAAATGGTTCATCCCCAACACCCTCAAATACTACGTCCTACTTCACGACATCGGTGATGGAGACGAAAAGAGGTTTGGCTCGCCAGCACAAGTCCAGCTCAATATTTATTTATTTATTTGGTTGGTTTAAGTGGTGAGCTTATTTACTCACCCAGAATTTTTCCAGTTGGTGAAGCGCAGGTTTACGCTTTTTACTTTCAAGTTTTAAGTTTATTGTCATATACAGATAACAATGTAGCATCATCACATGTAATGAAATTCTTATACTCGTGTTAACTTTACATAAACATCTAGAAAAATATACAGATTTAAAAAAGTGCTAAAGTATTAAATATATTAAGTGTTAGTATGTACAAGTATTTATAGTGCAAGTAATGTTGTGGGATATTTCCAATGTGGAGTGTAAAATTGTGCAGTAAGGATTTAAAGTGGCGTTGGTTAAAGTGACATTGTGAAGAGTCCAGTAGTTTTGGTGAGCGTGTGATGGTGTGTTCAGAATGTCAGGCTTATGGGTAGAAACTGTCTCTGTGTCTGCTGGTGCGGGTCTGGATGCTCCTGTACTGCCTGCCTGACGGCAGGAGCGTGAAAAGTCTGTGGCTGGGATCAGAGAGGATCCGCTGCGTCTTCCTCTTTCAGCGCTGTCTGTAGAGGTCCTGCGTGGCTGGCAGTTCAGTCCTGCTGATGCGCTGTGCTGAACTCCCCACCGTCTGCAGAGCTTTGCGGTCCAGAGCGTTACAGCTGCCATACCAGGTGGTAATGCAGCCAGACAGAATACTGTCGATGGTGCATCGGTAAAAGTTTGAGTACTCTTGAGTCCATGCCGAATCTTCTCAGGCGCCGTAAAAAGAAGAGCCGCTGTCTTGCTGCTCTTGTGATCACACCAACATGCCGTGACCAACTCAGATCCTCGTTGATGTTGATGCCCAGGAATCTGAAGCAGCTGACTCTCTCCACCTCTGCTCCCTCGATGTGGATGGGGGTGTGGCCTCCTCCCTGCTGTCTCCTGTAATCCATGATGAGCTCCTTGGTTTTGCTGACCTTGAGCAGCAGGTTGTTGTCGGGGCACCATGATGTCAGGGCTCTCGCCTCTTCCCTGTATGCAGACTCATCTCCATCAGAAATGCAGCCGATGATGGTGGTGTCATCTGCAAATTTGATGATAGTGTTGGAGCTGTGTTTTGCTGTACAGTCCTGGGTAAACAGGGTGTACAGCAGGGGGCTGAGCACACATCCCTGGGGGATGAGGTGGGTGAGGTGATATTGCTGATCCGAACCGCCTGAGGTCCATCTGTCAGGAAGTCCAGGATCCAGCTGCACAGGGTAAAACTGATGTTCAGGTCACGCAGTTTCATGACAAGTCTGAATGGTATAATGGTGTTGAAGGCGGAGCTATAGTCAATGAACAGCATCTGCACGTATGCGTTTTTCTGGTCCAGGTGGGAGAAGGCAGTGTGAAGTGCAATTGCTATTGCATTGTCTGTAGATCTATTTGGCCTGTAGGCAAACTGGAGCGGATCAAGTAAAGGTTCAAGGTTGCTTTTTGAAGCAGGGAGTAAAGCTGTGATGTGAGCTTTGACTATACGCTCAAAGCACTTCATGGCAATGGAGGTGAGTGCTACTGGGCGATAGTCATTTAGGCAGCTCACATTAGTTTTCTTTGGGACAGGGATGATGGTGGTCCTCTTAAAACACGTTGGGACAGCAGACTGGAGCAGGGAAAGGTTAAAAATATCTGTGAAGACATCTGCCAGCTCGTGGTCGCATGCTTTGCAAACACGACCTGGAATGTTGTCTGGGCCAGGAGCTTTCCGTGTGTTTACTTTCCTGAAGTTTTTACTCACGTTTGACTGAGATATCTGAAGAGGGCATTGTTCTATCCCGGCGGTGAATGGAGAGTTCCTCAGGGACAATTGCCGAGTCAGGGACGGAAGGGTCCAGCCATGTCTCTGTGAAAACAAAGAGGTTGCAGTTCCTAATGTCCCTGTGGAAAGTTATCCTGGCCCTTAGTTCGTCCAGCTTGTTTTCCAAAGACTGGAGGTTCGCTAGAAGAATGCTGGGAAGCAGGGTGCGGTGTTCCTCAGCCTGACCAGAATCCCACATCCTCTCTCCTTCTGAGGAAGTGTTAAAAAAGATCTCAGTTACTTTACTTTACTGCTTAGTTTAACAATTCCAACCAAAACGTATTAAATGTAGCAGTGGATTTTTTTTCTTCCTTTCTGTAAATATTTTACAGGATTAAAAAGGAGAGGAATGTTTTCTTCCTCCATTATTTTCATTTATTTAATACCACAGCACAGTATTTTTTAATCTGATTGTCAGGTATGGCTAAATTCGATATAACCGCACAGCTCGGACTCTTCTTCTGGTTGTTATGTGAACTATAGGTTTATATTAACGCTCTCGTTCTAATATGTTATTGTTTTTCTCCTTGACTGTATAAAACATGGACAGTTTAGCATCTTATGCATCCCCATGTGTTTCAATGATTCCTGTTACTTTTCTCATTTAAAGCATCCAATTTGAACAGTTAGTTTTCAGTGTCATCATTTCAATTGGCTTCATTTCTATATGCAGCAGAGTCACTCTGTATATGTTTTCTACAGTCAGTAGTTTCTGTAGTAATAGTTCATAAACAGGAACTTGTAAGGCAGATGTTCCATAAAATTCCCACCTCCCCATGTCCTACTTCTCTCTACAGGGCAGACTCCATATATGAGGACATGAAGCAGAGGTATGGCACCCAGTGCTGTTACCTGTTGAAGATCAACTCTGGTACAGGTGCTGCTGCTGGGCCCGATGAGCAAATGCCAGACCCCTGGAGTCAGTATCTAAAGAATAACATCTGCAGCTCTGTGAGTCCAATAGCAACCTATTTACCCACCAGCCTAATGTTGACACTCATTCCTCAGCCTTACAGGAATATTCCAGTGCTTTTCCACCTAAATCCTATTTACCACATCAGAAGCAATTTGGTTAATTATTACAAACAAATTAAGAATTTCAACATTTCACCCTCTGCTGGGAAAAAAAACAACAGAAATCGTGTTCACATGAAATTATTTTTTTAGCGGCTGTCTAAGGGTTGTTGCTGAACTTATGGAGTGATATTTTTAGAATTTCACAATAACAAAAGACCTTAGAATGGGATTAAACGTGAGAGAAAGTCCTGCCACGGATGCTGTGCCAACACTGTAGCAGTACTGTAAAAAGGAATTCTAGTTATTCATTATTTCTCTAAGGGTTCGTGGAATCCACGAGCAATATGATCCACCTGTGTCGCCAGGTGACCCGTGAGTTAGGCCCAGTGGGATGTTGCGCAGACCGAGCACTGCGATCTAGCAGTCCAGGAACCACTCCTGAACGCAGGACTTCTGTTACATGAGTCGTGTATACTAGGAATCAACCGATACTGATTTTTCAGAACCGATACCAATTATTACTAGTTAATGATTACCGATAGCCAATATTTGGAACCGATATATAGGCTATATTTACAGTAAAAATTAAAATCTGTGAAAACCCCAACACAAAATATTGCCTTTATTACTTTTTTTTTTTTACATTAAATTTAAATAAAATATAAATAGCAAAAGTAGTAACAAATAAATAAAAACAAAGTAATTA